>JAAVTI010000925.1:0-48563 GCA_011947335.1 Phytophthora constricta
TATTACGACGTTCTTCGGGAATACGCCGACGTATTCCCGGACGCAGTCCCTGCGGAGCTTCCGCAGGATAAAGGAATTCAGCACGAGATTGATCTCGTGCCAGGCACAAGTACTGTGTCACGCGACAGTGGCCACTGCCGCGTGAACAAGTGCCATCGACGAGTTCTTCGAAGCTCGTCGTCGTGCGGGCCAAGTGCGGGAATCCAAATCCCCGCACAGTGCCCCCACGTTCTGTGTCAAGAAGGCACAGGGCGGATGGCGCATCGTTCATGCGTTTAACAAGATGAACGATGCGACGATATCAGCACGCAGACGACGTACCGAGGAAGGACGTCATCATCGATTCGATGAGCAAGAGCACCGTGTTCAGTGCTCTTGACCTAAGAGATGGTTTCTACCAATCTTAATGCGTGAGAGTGATATCCCTCTCTCGGCGGTAAGCACCCCAAGCGGCATGCTTTGGGAGTGGCTAGTGATGCCACAGGGGCTTAAGAATGCCCCTGCGACGTTGTAATAGATGCGTAACGCATCTATTACGGTCGGTGCGGGACTTCGCACCGACGTACTTCTGACGACGTGTTCGTCCACAGCCGGGCTGTGGGCGAGAAGATAGACACCGAGATGCACAAGGAGCATCTCCGACAACTGCTTGCGCTGATGCGCAAGCACAAGTTATATGCAAATCTAAAGAAGTGCATATTCGGTGCGTCCGAGATTCCAGTTCTCGGATGCCTTGTCGGCAAGGACGGTGTCCGCCCTGATCCCGAAAAGATCAGGGTGATCAACGAGTGGCCTGCGCCCTCGAATGCAAAGGAACTGCGGCAGTTCCTTGGGTTGGCTACGTACTGTGCAAGTACATACACGATTACGCTGGGCGTATTCGACCACTGTCGCGCCTCCTCAAGAAGGACGCAGAGTGGAGATGGTCTGCTGAATGTCAGCAGGCCTTCAATTCGGTCAAGCAGGGCCTGACCGAGGGCCGATCTTGGCCGTCGCCGACCAAGATCGTCCGTTCCATCGTTATGTGTGACGCATCCGACTTTGCAATCGGATGCGCTCTGATGCACTACGATCACGAAGGACGTGATCGTGTGATCTGCTATCAGTCTCGTCAGCTTAAGAAGCTGAGCGCAACTACCCAGTACATGACAAGGAGCTCCTTGCCATGAAGTATGCGTTAGCCAAGTTCCGTGTCTATCTCCTTGGAGATAGACCTTCGTGATCTACACCGATCACGCTTCTTTACGGACGGCCGTAAAGTCACCACATCTCTCAAAGAATGGCACGGTGGCTGTCATTTATCGCTGAATACAACTTCCAGGTTGAGTACAAACCTGGAAGGTTGAATGTGGTAGCCGACGCACTGTCGCGTCGGCCGGATTACAACTACAAGGTAGTTGACGTCAATGCCATTGGCATTGAACGCAGCAGTGTGCCCACATCGTCGCTGCTCGACGATGTGCGCAAGGCGTACTCGCTTGACGCGGACGCCAAGCGATTGCTGACCTATGTGGAGGCTGGAGTGGTCGTCTTTGTCGACCGCTTCAGCAAGATGGTTCATCTTGCTGCTGTGCCTGCCAAGTCACGTCCAAACAGACGGCACGTCTGTTTGTGGAGCTCATCTTCCGCTCTCACGGTATGCCCCGTGAGATAGTGTCCGACCGTGATCCAAGGTTCACGGCCGCGTTCTGGAAGTAGGTTTCGGCCTCCTGGTACTCGGCTGTCGATGTCGACAGCCGACCACCCGCAGACGGATGGTCAGACCGAGCGCGTGAATCGCGTGCTCGGTGACATCCTCAAGAGCTACGCCCACTCGTTCACCGAGTGGAGCGACTGTTTGCCGATGGCAGAGTTTGCCATCAACAACTCGGGGCATGCCTCTACGGGGCATACACCGTTCTACGTGAATGCCATGCGGCATCCACGCGTGCCTGCCATGCTTGGCGGGGTGACAGCTCCCTTGAGTGGGGAGGATCTGTGAGCGAGCCACGCCCACAGGAAGATTTGAACGCCGTGACACGTAGTGCCACGCGCCAGAAGAGGGCCCGCTTTGCGTCTGCACCGGGTGCAGGCGCTCGAGAACACTTCCGTGCCGGGCACGGAAGTTACAAGCAACGACGAAGTACGTTTCGCTGGGAGCGAAAGAAGACGACCAAGTACCCTTCGCTCTGGGAGCGAAGGAAGACGACCAAGTACCCTTCGCTCTGGGAGCGAAGGAAGAAGACCAAGCACCTTTTGCTCCGGGAGCGAAAGGACAAGCGACGACCCGTCCCACGCCTGCTCCGGGAGCAGACGTGACGCAAGATGACGTGTTCGACTCGGAGTCGAACACCGGAAACCAAAATGATACAGTGACGACGCAGGGCGACGTCACTGCTGCGACCAAGTACGTGTCCACACCCCATGTGGACACTCAAGGTGACGAGCGCATCGTGCAGGGCACGATAGCGGACAAGGACGCATTGGTCGACACGACCAATGTCGATGCGAAAGACTTCGTGCAGAATCGACAAGCCGTCATGCGGTTTGTTCGTGATGCTATTGCATCTTCTGTCGACCGACAGAAGATGAACGCTGACAAGAAGTCACGCAACAACATTAGTGAGTTCAAAACGAATTCATTAGTTTTACTGTCTACGCAAAACTTGGCTAGACATGCAGTCTCGGACTTTGAGCAAGCAAGCTTGCTCCACGCTTCATCGGCCCCTTCCGTGTCTTGCATCGCCAAGGCACAGCCTACACGCTGGACATACCAACCAGCATGAGACTGCACCCGACGTTTATGTCGGGCGACTGAAGGCGTATCATGAGCATGATACGCCCGCGCGCTCATCCAACATGGGCACGAAGAAGCGTGATGGTCGAGCTACGACTCGTCACCTTCGTCGCGCTCGCGCGCAGAGCGCGAGCGACGCATGCGAACGCTCTCAACGAGCTTCGCAAACTTCCTCTCGACGTCCTCGACTCGAGACAGCGCGTCACCCGCTGTCTCGCGAGAAGCGGACACTCGCGACGAGAGGTTCGAGATCAGCTGACTTTGCTCAGCGATCGTCTTCCAAGCCTCACGGCGGAAGGCAGCATAGTCAGCCGCCAGTTGCTGGAAGGTCTGATCAGCCTCAAGCGGCTGATCAAAGCGACGAGGTTTTCCCCTCCGCCGGCACCTTTGCGGGCTGCCGACGGCTCAATTCGCTGGATTGTCGAGCGAATTGTAGCTCACCAGGAGCCACGCACTGACCAAGGTCAGCGTCGTTTTCGATGTCGTTGGAGAGGATACCCTCCCCAACACGACTCGTGGGAACCGCGGAATGTCCTCGTGAGGGATATTCCGGAAATGGTGATGGCGTACGAAGACCGCCACCACCTCCGCCCGAGCCGAGACTAGGTCTCGGCTGGACAGTATACCACCCCACGCCCCCGGGGACGGGTAGACGCGTAACGGGATCAGGCGGGGTGCTCTCTTCCCGGCATCCGGGAAGACAGTAAAGCGCCAGTCACGGACTTCACTGGGTACTCGTATCGTCGAGTACCCATCGACTTCGTTCTCACGCAGTCTGTCCGCGTTGGGTGGACAGACTGGACACCGTTCTCCACGGGAACGGCACAAGGTATACCAGCGCTTGCACTGAGTTCGTGCAAGCGGGTAGCCTTGCCAGCGCTATCATGTTTATAATAGCGCTCAGGCATGCTTTCGAGACGCTTTCGGAAAGCAGCAGCATCACTGTTCCAGTTCATAACGAACTGGTTTCAGCCCTGAGTCAGTGCGACTGTCTCAGAGACCTTGCTCTTAGCGCTATGGCGCACGCCCTTGAAATAGCGAAGAGCAAGGTACAGCGTCGCATAGTAGTTGCGACGCTCATCGGAGCCGGCCACGAAGCCGAGCGCCTCAACGATATCATCATCTTTGATGGTATCGACTTGGAAGAGAGCACAAGGTGTGCCCTGGCCGCCTTCGTCGGACCATCGGAGGCGATGAATGCGCTCCGATGATAACTTCCACGGCTCAGCTCCCTGAGACTGAGCCGCTCTGCGCCCAACAGGCAAGGATGCCTGGGCGGAAGGAGAAACACCCGCGGATGGAGTTTCCGCAGGTCCACTACTCTCAGACCGTGCACGCTTAGCGTGCACGACCTCGCCATCTTCTGGCGAGTCCACACGTTCGCGAGAGTCCGTCGCCGGGCTCTCGGCGACGGACTCTCGCGAAGAGGCTTGCTCACAGCAGGCTTGTCCCCCACGGGCGAAGAGTGCTCCTCTTCGTCCGCCAAAGAATCACTGTCCTAATCGACAATGAGACCAGGGTCTTCCTCGCACCATCGCGTCCAGGGCGTGGTGCGCGCAGCCTTCGCAGGCTGCGCGACAGTCGATTCACCCGCCCCGAAGGGACGGGTTGTCTTGGCGACGATAGCGCCGACTTGCTTAGCGCTCTCGCGCTCACGAAAGCGTTCTCTCTCCAATTGTAGTGCGTAATATTCACGCACTGACAGTGTCTTGCCACCCGATGGGGAATCCCCACCGGGTGCGGAGGTCTTGGGAGTTTTGGGAGCCTTGGGGCTCCCGGGGACTCGGGACTTGACGCGCTCATTGCGAAATGAGCGTGAGTGTCTTCTCCGTTAAACGAAGAAGACGGAAAGTGACCACAGAAGAGATCGTGGTCACCGTTACCTCCCGAATGCGATACTCGCACTTTGAGAGGGGTGGTGTAGCGGGGCTACACAGGATAGTGTACCCGGGGTAAACTAATACACGCAAACCCACTAGTGTGTGCGGGACACACACTAGCGACCAACATTACGAGCCGTCAATGTAACTATCATTGACGGGCGCTCAGGCGCACAGCTATTGGTTGAAAGGGCCACATTTCAACTAATCATGTGCATGCATTTCATGCATGCGTGAGAGCCAACCATGCTCTCACCCTTGCAATTAGATATCGTCTTAAAGGGGTTTAGCGTAAAGATAAGGCCAACCCGCCACGCGGCGGGCTGTCATTCAATTCAGTTTTCTATTTTGATCTAAAGTGTTAAGTATTTGCTTTAGAAATACGCGGGCTCGCGTATTTCTATCTTACATACAAACTTTAAGTCTACGCTTCCTCAATACGCGCATACTGTGTATGCTAAGAAACAGAGCGTAGCTCTCGCCCTGTTTCAGTAGCGATTTTCGTCTGTTGCGGGAGCTGCATTGCCTCCCGTACAGGTCATCTTCTTTGTGGTACGTTGCTGGTCTTCGTCAGCCACATGAATCATCTGCATGCGTTGTTTACTGCTTTTCTCTCGCAGATAGTCGTAAAGCAGGCCTCCGCAAGATAAGTTCGACGCTGGTTCCCACGTAGGCTCGTCATAATTCATCCATTTCACCTTACATTCTCGTACCGGTTGGTGGGTTCCAGTAGACAGAGGCGATCGGTCATCAATAATCGCTTCAGCTTCATATTCGTCACCCATTAGGTCCGGTTCCCAGCTATCCTCAGGGAGGAGCCCCTCGTCAAACTCGAGGCGGGTGGATTCGGTCACTTCTGAGGCCAGGCGAAACTTCGGCCGGTCTTCATACTCACTGACTGCTTTCAACCGTGACACATGAACTACCGGGTAAAATCGATAGCCGTTTGATTCGGTAGCTCCAGTTCGTAGGAAAATTCTTTGACCTTTTCTTTGATACGGAAACGGCCGTGGCATCGGTGTGCTAGTTTCTTCGTCAGGCCGAGCTTGACTCGTTCCAGGTACAGCCACACTCGACTCCCCGGTTGGGAGAGAGACTTCACCCCTTGAACGGCACCGTTTGCTTCAGTTGCTGATCCTTTGTCTGATTGGTTATTACCGGCTCGGGTTGAGTCTTCGCCTATTCTCGAGTTGGTATGACCTCTTTTCTAGCCGACTTAGAGTATCATTATGCTTCTTAGCACGTCGTGCTTTTTCAACTGATTTATATTCCTTTGCCATGGCCAGGACCATGCTCAGCTGTCGATGAACTTCGCGCCTCCAAGCTAAAACATCTCGCTGTGTCCCATTTCCTCGACGTATTGACGTTGGCTTTGCTTTTAGCGTCGACTGGGCATCCGATCCGTGGACTAGGTAGAATGGTGTCTCTTTCCGTAAGGTGTCTTGCGAATTGCAAAAGATTAACCTTTCTTCTATTTCATCCCAATGTTGCTGTAACGGATCTTCGACGTACAGTTTCACCGATGCCATCACTGACTTCACCGAGCGTTCTTGTTGACCGTTTGCTTGCGGACGATAACTCAATGTTGCACGAGGACGGGATTGCGTCATCTCAGCGAAGGCCTGGAAGACTTCGCTCATGAAACGCGGGTCACGGTCTTGTCGTATCAACGATGGTGCTCCGAATCTTGGGTAGATGCATTCCTCAAAAGCTTGAGCCACTTTGAGTGCCGTCGTATCCGACATGGCTTTCCCAATGACAAACCCCGTTAAAGAGCACTGAAATAAGAGTAGGGACGTGTTGCCCGTGCGACTCTTTGGTAGCGGGATGAAGAAATTCATTGATACCATTTGGAAAGGCCATTCTGCCAGACAATTTCCCGGTGAATTTCCTCTTAGGTGAGGTAGGCTCTTGCTCGAGCTGCAGTCCAGACGCGACCGCAAATGTTTGTCCACATCCAATCTGACTCTTTGGAATGTTCGTACGATCCCTTGGTGTCCTCCTTCAAGAGAGTCATGACAACTTTGTAACACTTCTTGGATCATCATGGCTGGTACCACTAGACGCAGCGTTGTTCTTCTTGCTGTCTGTTTTCGTGGCATCGGTTCATATCCAAATGGTGAAACGCATCGTCATCGGTTACGACGAACCTGTTCGCCCATTTCTACGCGTATTTGGCTTGTGTGTAGCTGAGCCGTTTTGTTTCACCTTTCAACACTGCTTTGACACTTGACCAGATGAACCGTCTTGCTCAGGCGGCACACGAACACCAAAATGCCGGTGTGGCAACACTGCCATGTGCATCGGCTGGAAGGCCAAAAATGAAGTCGAGGCTCATCGACTTCCAGCAGTCGGCTGGCACTGGCAGGCTCTGCAGGGAGCCGAAGCGTGGCCCGCAGGCTTAACACGCTGGTATGCTTCGCACGTGCGAACATATCGGGCGGCCCACTTGTACATGTGAGTCCACCAAAAGGAGAGGGACACCGAAGAAAGGTCTTCTCCCGGCCGAGGTGGCCATCTGACGGGAGGTCGTGCGCCTCATGAAGTACATTGTACTTCAGGTCTTCGTCATTGGGGACCACAATCCGTGGAGGGTCCGACGGCTCAACTCGGTAGTAGAGGAGCCCGTCGGTCCACTCGTAGCGATGAAGCTGTGAGCGTTGTCGAGGTGACAACCAGGAAGATTGGGCTTCCGTGCCTGCGGCAAGGTACCTCACGAGAGGCGCCAGATGAGTGTCCTCTCGGTACGCATCGCGAATGCAATCGTACAGGTTCATCGTGACCCTAGTGATATGGGCAAGCTCGTAGTCGGGTCGACGTGACAGTGCGTCGGCCAACACATTAAGCTTGCCAGGCTTATATTCAACGCGGAAGTTATATTCCGCGAAAAATGACAGCCAGCGGGCCATCCGCTGTAAGAGGTGGGGCGAGTTAATCGCAGTCCGCAAGGACGCGTGATTGGTGTAGATCACAAAGGGCTTGGAGCCCAAGAGGTGCACCCGAAACTTGACGAGGGCGTACATCATCGCAAGGAGTTCCTTGTCGTGAACGGGGTAGTTCCGTTCGGCGGCCTCTTAGCTGCCTGGACTAGAACGAGATGACTCTCTCATGACCGTCATCATCGTTCTGCAAAAGGGCACAGCCGATTGCATAGTCCGAGGCGTCACAGACGATGCTGAACGCTTTGGACTCGTCCGGCAAAGCCAGGACTGGAGCCTGCTGTAGGTTCTCCTTGATGGCATCAAAGGCGCCTTGATGCTGGGTGTCTCAACACCAGTCTGTGTCCTTCTTTACGAGCTCCGACAAGGGCCTTGCCATCTCGGCATAACCCGCACTGTATTTGTGTAGGTAATTGGCCAGCCCCAGCCATTTACGCAGTTCCTTCTGTGACCGCGGCGTAGGCCAGGCCGCGATGGCCTTGATCTTCTCGGGATCGGCGCGCACTCCGTCGCGCCCGACGAAGCACCCGAGGAACTTTATTTCCTCTGCCGCAAAGACGCACTTGTCAATGTTGGCAAAGAGCTTGTTGGCTCTCATGACCTCCAGAATTTGACGGAGGTGCTTCACATGCACCCCCATAGCCGTCTGTCTTCCTTCGGCACGGCTATGGACGAATATATCGTCGAAGTACGTTTGCGTAAACGCACGCAGGGGTCTAAGCAATTGCGTGACCAAGCAATTAAACGTCGCTGGGGGCATTAGACACTCCCTGTGGCATGACTAGCCACTCCCAGAGCATTCCGCTCGGCGTGCTGACCGCGGTCAGTGGGATGTTGCTGTCGCGCATCAAGATCAGGTAGTATCCATCTAGCAGATCCAGGGCACTGAACAGCGTACAGCCCGCCATGTTGTTCAGGAGAACATCCTTGCGAGGTATCGGTGTTTGGGCCGGTACCGTCGCATTGTTCAGCTTGTTATAAGCGTGGACCAGACGCCACTTCCCGCTCGGTTTCCGAACGCAGAAGGTGGGCGTCGAGTGCGGGGACTTGGACTCCCGCACCATGTCGGCCTTGCTTTCGCGGCAAAGAAGGCATGAATGACCTCGCATTGTTCGCGTGGTAGAGGCCACTGCCTCGTGATACAATACTTTGTGCCGGGCAAGAGGTCAATCTCGTGCCGGACTCCCGATCCGGAGGGAGTTGGGATGGTGGGTCCTTGGACACCACATCACCAAAATCCTTCAGTAGGGAATAGACAGGGTCCTTGGGATCCTTGAGGATCTCTGATCCGCTACGCTCTGCACGCCGCTTGCGAATCTCTTTCCAGGAAGGCCTCATCCATGACAGAGGATGAGTTCAACTCTTCAGGAGTGGACTCAGGACGTATGAGTACCATCTCCGAAATTGTGCTAGCCTTCAATTCGGCTAGGAAGCCGTCATAAGACAGCTCCTCGAGGTTCAGTAGCTCTGATACCTTAGGCAAGGGCTCCAAATGGACGCCCCTTGTCCGGACGCGAAGACCACTCACCGCGTCGAGGATGTGACATCCATCGACCGACGGTGTAGGAGGAGCTCGGGCTATTAGCTCTTGGTCGACGGAATCGACCCTCGGCTGGTATATTATACCAGCCCTCTCGCAGCTTGACGCTGCTTCGCGTGGCGTGGTACTTTGTTACCCACGTCCGATGGTGTCGTCGAGACACCACTCTTGAGTTCTCTTAACTCCGTGCGGCACTGTGTTACCCGCACCAGAAGCGCCCACGGCGACTTCCGCATCAGTTTCGATCTGAGAGACCCTGTGTGGAACTGTGTTATCCACCTCGGCAGGGACGTTGTTGGTCTCTGCGGCAGCTTTAGCTGCATGCGGTACTCGGTTACCCGCATGGCACGTGCACGACGGCACTGCCTCGGGCGGAGACTTCTCGTCTCGACGACGCTTGTCGTAGCGAGGCACCGCTGTGGTGACCTCCTCATGGGGTTCGTCTTGAACCACGACCTCATGGTCCCGTGCTTTATGCACTGGGAGGGAGCCCTGTCCGTCGGCCTAGCCTGCGGCGGCCCACGAGTCTCGCTCGCGATGGACGGGGTCTATCGACCTGTTGCAGGACCCACTGCAACTGCTCCCAGGGCGTCGTTCATTATTTCGTCAACCCCCATGTATTCTTCGGGCGCACTCGCGCCGCGGTAGCCATCGTGGGTGCCGCGCTTCCGAGCAGAGGTGGGAACATGACTCACCAAGGCTCTGTCGGAGATGTGGGGCTTGCTGGCCCCTATGGCTTTTCCTCGCCGATCGATCCAGGGCTCGTGCTTCTCTAGCCACGGCATGCCCAGGATCAAGTCATACTTGTCCATGTTGAGGACGATGAACGACTCATCGCTGTCAAAGTCCTCGAACTGGTCGCTAAGATCCATTCGGACTTTCGGTACTCTTACCACCGTACCATCGGCCAGTCTCACAGAGACCAGCCGTTTCCTTCGCTCTCTTGGAGGGCGTCGGTGAACTTGTTGCCATTCCGCGCAACCGTTTGCCTTCGAGCAAAGTTCTTCGACGCCCCAGAGTCGACCAACACTATAAGGGGTGATCATATCCCCGTACACTTGCGTGTACCACTAGCAGCCCACCGCTGCTTTTCTCTGCATGGAGAGAGCACAGTCTCTCCGGGGCTAAGTCGTCCTGGTACGCGCTACCCGCGTACCTCTCAGGGCGACCTAGTTCTTCCCCAGCAGGGCGCTCCGCCGTACTAGTGTCCGGCGTTCCCCTGCCCCTGGATAGCGGCTTCTGCCAGCGACCTCTCGGACCTTGGGGGTGACCTTGAGGTCTCGTGAAGGGTTTCCTTCCACGTCCCGCCGAGGGACAGGCACGTTGCACGTATCCAAACCGGCCACAGCCAAAGCAGCGAATATCGCTCTGTTCGGCCGCGCTAAGGTCCATTGGCACTGGTGCCGTGCCCGTAGGCGCCTGCCCAGAGCCAGAGATACGAGCCTGATTGTGGCTGTACTCCTATTGGAGAGCGACTTGAATCGCCTCTTCCAGAGTGGCCGACTGGGCACGGAACAGCTGTGTTCGTGCCGGGCCTACCCTTAGGCCTTCCATGAAGGTGGTCACTTCGATCTCTTCGGACAGTGGATTTCCCACCATCGATGCGGCTCATACGCGCATCTCTTGCACATACTCGTGCAGTTCGCGCTTCCCTTGCTTCCAGGCGAGGAAGCGCGAACGCTGGCGGTACTCCACGTTCGCCGGTAGGAACGCTGCTTGCAGTTGTTCCCCTAGTTGGACCAGGATGCAAAGCACCCCGGGGATGTAATTTCCCTGGTGAGCCCCATGTCTTGGCGCGTCCACCCAACTTGGACATTCCGAAGGCCACTTGGAGTGGCTCTTCAGAGATGAGACCCGCCTGCATGGCGATCTATAGTTCTCGAACCCAGAAGAGAAAGTTCTCACCATCCTTTCCTTCGTACGGATTCACGTTCAGCCGCAACGGCTTAGACTGCACCGCCTTAGGTGTGGCCGCGGCCGCTTTCATGCTGCCTCGAACGTGAGCGATTAGCCCACGTTCAGATTCGTCGAATGCGTTGATGCGTTCGACCTGCTCGGCCGGCGTTGACGCCGCCAGGCCGACGAGAGCATCTATTCCAAAGATGCCTCCCATTTTCCTTACAGACTCCCAATGGGAGTCGCTTAAGTGAATGAATTCACTTCGGTCCATCTTGGTCCAGTTTCTTGGGACCACAGAGGATTCAGGTAGTCCAATCTACCCGCGTAGGTGCAGGATTGACTACGAGTGCTACCAGGTGTGACGGGCCACACAGCACGTTGCACAGAGGAAGTGCTAGGAATATACAAACTCCAAGTGAACGGCAGTTCACGGGGTTCCTGGTCGTAAGGGAACCGGTGGATTTTATAGAGTAGATATAAGACTGAATAGATTTATAGTAAAGGCAAGTTTGGCCTGTAATACAATCTTCCTATGAACTATACTAGATCTAAGTCAACGTAGAATGGTTGGCTCCTAGAGCCCAACGGTGTATGCCACATCGCTCGTGTATGCCACACGACGGTAAGGCTGTATGCAGGTATGCAGGCTCATAGTATTTATGAATCAGGACCAGCGGTCTGGAAGAGTGACGCATGTCACTCTTTATGTAACCAGGGTACAACTGAGGTTTCCCCGTTACAGTGATACTCCAAAACTTGATCGACATGTTAGACGCTTTACGGTTGCCGTAAATTTTGCAAATGTACTTTTCGTGAAGAGAACTTATTTCTTTCCGCACATACTCACCAAAGCCATTACGCTCTTTGTTTTTCGCTAGTTGCTTTTCCACTTTTGTTGCAGGTGTGCTTTTAAAAGAATAACGGTTCATATTTGCTGCCGTCAGAGCCACCGAGCAGCATGACTATTGCTCGTCCTTTGTCTTTGTTGCCACACTTAATCCATACTGTTTTCACGTCATGACTAGTGATTGTGCGCTTGCGATTAAAGAACCTCGCTTCATTATGAAGTCAGTAAAGTAGTTAGCTCAAAGTATAAGAAATTAAAAAGTAATACCTGCTTGATCAGCATTGTAAATTCGAGAGCATCCTTCTTCAACAATTGTTCGTAAAACTGACTTGCAAAATTCTTGGCGCTTTTGCTCTGCGTCTGCTGGTGTTGTTTGGCCTTGTCGAGTGCGTGCACGAACCGATAATCCGTGGCGCCGCAGAAATAGAATAATCCACGTAGCTGTGGATAAAAAATGATCATCAGTCAGTCCCAATTCTAGTGCAGTCTCTTTAGCCTTTGTACTCAACATCAAATGAGCAATTGGAGCACCATCAGCTCGTAAAGAATTTATCCACTTCACGATTTCTTCTTCTGCCTCATGTGACAGTACAGTAGCTTCACCCATCTCTCGGAGATTCCGATGAATTCGCCGGCCCGACGCACATGCAACACGAATCTTCGTCTCCTTCTTAGTCCACTTACTAAACAGTTTCTTCCTGTTCCTTCGTGCCTTTTTATCAGACATTGTCGGGTAGAAGTGCTTTAATGTCTGCTCAAGTCGTGGCCCTCATTTATGTGGTTTATTATATCCTGCTTGTGATTATACGTAACGGAGATGCGGAGGCCACGAGGTGGCTTCTTTCGTGTGATCTAACACTTGGGCGTCCTGCCATTCTGGTAGATGGAGAACTCGACTCTGGTGCCCGCTATCAACGAGTTGCTACAACCAAGCTAAGAATAAGTATGAGATGGTGAAACCCATATGTTTCACAATCCACCACTGTCGCCAAGGACTAGACGTCACCAAGGACAACGAATAGCCAGTACATGTACAGCGTTAAAGTAATAGCAACGAGGCAGGTTGTTATACTTCTCTGTCCCACCAATTTATACCGATTTGTATCAAATGTGGACCACGCGAATAGCTAGAATTGCTTGATTGGACGAAAATTATACAAGCTAAACGAATGGATGCATCTACTAGTTTCCGCACCATTCGTTAAACGCACTTCCAGCTACAACCATGCCAAGGACTATTACCAGGAAGGGCATCACGCCACAGAAACGCGTTGCGATAGCGATCTTCCTTACAGCGCAATGTAAGGGGGATCGGCCGCGACGTGGTAGCATCAAGGCCGCCATGGAGCTCTTCGGTTTGAGTCGCTCGGCTGTGCAGCGCATCTGGCGCGTCCTCGACAATTCTGCAGTGCTAGTCAGGCCGCGCAAGACATACACTTCTCGTTCGATACGTCTCACGCAGGAGGAAGTTGCACGTCGCTTCGCAGCCGTCCCACTCTGCGAGCGGCAGACGATCCGGGCGCTGGAAAGTGCGTCCGGTATTCCCAGTTCGATCTTGGGTCGATATCGCAAGGACAAGACAATTCGGCGCTTCATTTCGCGCGTTAAGCCAGCGCTATCGGAAGATCAGAAGCTGCAACGCCTCACGTGGGCACTGGCTCATGTTGAGCGCCCAATTGGTACGCTATGTTCATAATGTTGTGTCTATTTTTTGTATTGGGTTTTGTAGGTGCTAGATTTTATCGATTTGATCCAATGCATGACGTTGTTCATATTGATGAAAAATGGTTCAATATGTATAAGGCTTTCTCACGGCACTACTTGACATCTGACGAAGCATTGCCTCACCGAACGTGTCCAAACAAAAGATACATCGGTAAGGTAATGTTTCTAGCAGCCGTTGCAAGACCACGCTACAATTTCAACAAAAAGTCCTACTTCGACGGCAAAATTGGGATTTGGCCAATTGTTGAAAAAGCCTAAGGCTGTTCGAACGTCAATACATTGCCCCGCTGGAGCCCCAATCACGAAAAGCATCAACATGACGCGAAAGGTCTACGTTGAGATGCTAAAGGAAAAGGTTTTCCTGTAATTCGGTCAAAATGGCCGGGTAAGTTTTCTGCACTTTGAATAATGCTTTTATATAGACTTTACTAACGTATTTTACAGGGAGGAAAGCAATAGTGATTAAGGTCCAGCAAGACAACGCTGGACCACATGTGGCTGAAGACCACGGAGAGGTTGCTGCAGTTGGGAGCGAGGGGGCCGGAAAATAAAAATAGTGTGCCAGCCTCCTCGCTCTCCTGACTGTAACATCCTTGATTTAGTTTTTTTAATGCGATTCTGTCTCTTCAGTATAGAAACCCAACAAACAACGTAGACAAGTTGATAGGAGCTGTAAAGAGTGCATTTCAGGCAATTAATTATCAGACACTAGAAAAAGCGTCATCACTTTGCAGAAAGTAATGGAATGCATTATTGTGCACGAGGGAGACAACGATTTCAGGCTCCCTCGAGTTGGCAAAGTTGCATCGCGTGGTGGCGTATTCCCAACTTCTATTTGTGCTCAGGTCGGAGCAGTAGAAAATGGGTACAAAGCGCTGACAAAACATCTTTGTCTGAGGGCCGTTCCGAACCGAGGTCGGATCGGATCGCGACCAGAAACTCGTGCACTAGTCGCAGACGGGTTCACGTCGATCAGCAAGGACGCCTTTTGACTGGGTGTGTCAGGTGTCTAGATGGTTGACTGTGCCAGATACGAGCACCAAGCAGAGAGAGGTGCCCGATGTCGCTGCATTTTTTCTGGTCACTACCAGATGTATGGTCTAAACGTCCAGGCTATCTGCGACTCACTGTGTCGCTTTACTGGTTACTGCTTTGACTCGCCTGGCAAAGTCGGTGCTCGATAGCATTTAAGTAATGGATGTTGAGTGACGATATTTTGGCACTTCCACCTGGATTCTACTGTGCAGGCGATAATGCCTACCCGTTGTCAGACTCATTGCTGGTCCCCTACAATAAGTTAGAGCTCAAGACGAAGAAACATTCAAATTTCAACCTCTATCTCAGCCAACCGCGTATCTGCATTGAGATGTCATTTGGGCTGCTAGTGAACAAGTGGCAGATGTTTAAAAGACCGTTAGTGGTTGACTTGAAGAACGTAAGCAAGGTAATCCATGCAAGGTAATCGACCTGTATGAAGCTTCACAATGATTGCATTAACGAGCAGCTTGGAGATAACGACGCAATTGCGAGGCACACCGCCGTATCTATCGCGTACCACAGCTTACCAGAAAGCTCGTACCAGACAACAGACAACAGCGATCTGGTCGCTCACGTCGGTCTTCGAAGCGACGCAAGAGAACGGATACTGCGTCACGTCATTGGTGACCATATCCAAAACGTCAATCTCCGTCGACCACGAGTCCGTTAGCCGACGCGATGCCGCGTACCCATCCCACAACCCGCTTAAAACTCTGCGCTGTTAATGATCTTAAGCTCCAGTTCACTGATCTGGGTAGTCAATGCTTTTCGTTTTTTAATTGTTTGCTCCAGCAATACCTCGACATCATCATCACCGTCATCTTCGTTACCGCTGCAGTCACGAACACTTTGCACTAGTCGACGCTCTTAATCCCTCGTGCGTTTTAGCACGTTCGACAACATTTCCACCCTGTGTGCCATCCTCTGGTCGCGAAGGAGCAGTGCTTGCTCTTTCCAGGTCTCAACTGCTTCGCTTTGCTCGTTAGCGACGATCTGGGCCATGCTTTCGGCCAACGACACCAATGCAGCCGATTGTGAGGTTTTGCGACGCTTTCGATTGCCTTTTTGCCCTGACGCGTGCCTTCCTTCTGGGAGTCATCCTCATCCTCCGGGTACAGGTTGGCTGCGCAGAACTCCCATCCAGCCCTGCGATGCTTGCACCAGCGGTCCAGGTAATAAACATTTCTCTTCCATCACAAAATCCCATAAAATCGTCGCTATGGTCTCCAGATTTCTTTGAACCGGCCTCAGCACCCGCGAATTTGCTCCCAACCTCACGCCACATGCGCTGTAGTTTGGCAGCAGAGTGTACCATAGTCTGTGAGGGTCCACGTCTTCAAAGACAGCATCATCCGAAATCACGGTGTCAAATTCAATGTCTGCGGTCCCGAATGCTACTGCTACATCGTACCAAAACGTAGAGCCGCCTTGGTCCAGCTCATTCCTGCTCAGCTGGTTACCACTCGCAAGAAATCGTTGAAAGAAACGATCAGAGAAGACAACATTAAGAAGGCGGAACATGCAATTCTTTGCGCGTTTCTCCTCTTCGTCGCTTCCACGTCTCAAACTGCTGCGCTGTCGCTGAAGCAGCAACTCCACACCGGTTTTGTTTTCATTATAAGCCGCGAGAAGCTGGACCCTGTCCGTCTTGCAGGTGTTCTTCTTGACGTTTAGCTTGCGAGCGGTGCATTCCAACCGCAGTTGGTCCAGTGTCCAGTCTTCATAGACGTCTGAGGTGGGAGCGGCGACAGGATTCTTACGCTTACTCAGAAGCTCCGCGTTTACCGACCACTTGCTACTTGCGGCTCTAGCCATGTCCGCAGGGACGCAGAGCTAGAACTGAATGCGGTGTTCTTCGTGGACGTCAATAGTCAGGCTGACGCTAACAGGACTAGCGTCGTCACGACGCTGCTGCATTTCCTGCTAGAGCAGATGGCAACCCACTTGGGCAGCGGTTCTTTGGTGAGGGCTTCGCGGTACGCGTCCGCGCTGCTGGTCGGGATCTACACGATATTGGAAGTTCGTCAATACATGCATGAGGTAAGTGCCCAGCATGGGGCCTCGCTATATGGGAAGAACTGAACTCGTACCTGGTCTCCACCCAAAAACAGGTTGCGATCTGCACACGCACAAGATCCGTAAGTACCTGCATGGGGCTAGCGCTGCCAGGAGAGGGTGGAACAGCACTCATACCTGGTCACCATGCGAACTTGCAGCTCAGGATGCGATCTACACGAACACAGGATCCGTAAGTAGCTGCATGGGCTAGCGCTACCAGAAGGAGTGGAACTGCACACGCACCTGGTCCCCACGCGAAGGCAGAATGAGATCTACACGAACAAGAGATCCGTTAGTACCCGCATGGGGCTAGCGCTGCTAGGATGTGTGTGTGGGGGGCTGCACGCGTACCTGGTCTCCACGCGTTCTCGGCACTGGGATCGCGATCTGGCTCGGAATGACGGGATTGCGGATCGTGAGGATCGCTCCGAGAACCCCTAATCCACTCGACCCGCGATCCGATCCGACCTCGGTTCGGAGCGGCCCTCAGTAATAAATTGCAGCATTTTGCTGCTAATATTGTGTCTAAATCGTTACCTCTATCTGGTTGGCTAATTTGTGAGTTTTCACTCTTTAACAGACAATAGAAACTCGTTTACATTAGTCTATTTTATTGCTCCCTGAAGCCGATTCAACGTTCTGCAAACAGTTTGCAACGTACTAAAAGTGCGTCGAAGCTGCTGTAAAATTTGGGTGAATATCGCCAACTCGTTGATGAAGTGCGATAAAAACCCTCGCCCTGCTAAAAACGATTTGATGATCGCGGTGTTATTTAGCTGTTATGATCGGCTCTGAAACGCGCCTTATCAACAGCTTATCATTGGTGGTTTTCACGCTATCTTGCGCCTAGAATTGGTTGTGATGGGCCCCACCCAATACCTGAAATCGGTATAAATTGGTGGGACAGAGAAGTACTGTGCATACGCTGCCTAAACTTACATCTGGAGCAAACACTCGTTCATGTAAGCGCAAATGCAAACTTGTTGCAGGATGGCTTATGATGAAAGATCCTGCTGAAAGAAGAGGCATGTTGTCTAAACAGCGCCGCAAACTTACGCGGAAAAACAACAAAACCCAATACTATACTGATGAGTTCTACAAGAAAAAGCACTCACGCTTTCAAACCATAAGTTCAAATTGAAGCCAGGAGGTCAACCTGAATCAGAGATGGTGGTCACTTTCTCCACCCACCGTAGAACGAATGGCCTCAAGCACCTGATTGTTGTAGTACTTGGCTGCATCCTGGAGCCGCACGTACATCTGCAATAAAAGAACACAAAGCAGAAAAGTCAGTAAGCACAGCCACATCACGACGCCCATTTAAACAATTTGATTACCTGTTGAACTTCGTGAATCTCCTTCTGGATATGGCGCTCGTCCTCCTTCATCTTGAACTCAACCTCGCGACTAGCCTCTATGTTTTGAGTGATGCGCTGGCGAACATCGTGGTGGACAGCCTCGAGCTTGTTTAGCTCCTGACGTGCATTTTGAAGCGCTTCGTCTGCGGCGTGGTCTTTCAGCCTTGATTCCTCTAGGTAGCGCTCAAATTTTCTTTTCTTAAGCACCAGAATCTTCTCAAGTCTCTGGCGACGCGTAATAGTCTCAGTAATGCGCTGCTGCAGGTCACGAATCCGTTGCTTCGCGTTTTTAACCTGATTCTTGGCTTCCTTGCACGTCTGCACCGCTTGCTCAGCCTCCTCGAATACGGCAAAGATCCTCGCAACCTCCTTCTCCGCCTTCTCGTACACGTCGATGAATGCCAGAAGTCCGCGGTGTTTCTCCTCGAGGTCGTGCAGCTGGTCCTTCGCCTTCTCAAACATTTCGGCATTTGACTGGAGCTCGCCCTTGACCCTGTCCGGTGACGTGACAATCTGTTCCTGTAGCCTCTTAATATCCTCCTCGGCCTCAATCTTGTCGAAGCGCGCCGAGGCCAAGGCGTCCTCCATGTCCTTGCGTTGCTGCTTCAGCTCCAACTGCTCGTGTTTCAGCACTGCCTGCCGTCGATTCAGCACGTTGATTTCCTTGTCGAGCTGGTCCACCTCTCCTTGTAGCTGCAACCTGGCCGGCTCCTCAGCTTTCTGCTCCTCGAGCACCTGGTCCAGCTCTCTCTGCAGCGCGGCGTTCTCGCCCCGCAGAGTCTTCGTCTTGACCAGCACCTCGTCTGTCTGGGTCGTGATCTCGCTGAACGCGGCCAGTCGCTCCTCCCGGAACTTGGCAAAGTTGATGAGCGCGCTGAGCTGTCTGCGCACGCGCTTGGGCGTCGGGTGCAGCACGTCGCGCAGCCCAAAGTCGTCCACGCCGCAGGCCGCCAGCAGGCGCTGCGCCGTGCGGTAGAACGTGAGCTCCGGCACAGACTCGGCGTGCAGCTCCGGGAAGATGAGCGTGGGCAGCCCCGGGAAGGCGATCTGCGTCATGTCCTCGCGCGTCACGCCCATGGTGCTCCCGATGAAGGCCTCCAGCACCTTGCGCACGGCGCCCACGTCGCAGGCGCGGATCTCTTCCTCGGACACGGGCACGCGCATTCGCGCAGACACGCGAAGATCTCGCGGGGCTTCAGCAGAGGGAACGAGTACACGCCCGTCGGCGCCCCAACAACCGCGCCATCGCCACTGTTCATAATTGCGCTAATAAACCGCAATGTGGCCATCAGTGATATCAGTTAGATAGTTAACTTGGTGATCTAACCTTATCAGTACCGGTTTGTTGCGTGTTACAGACACGACCCACAAACTCCCGCAAAATCGAAAATTTAGTATAATATATTATAGAGGTCATGTATATTTGACGACTATGGGATATGGCAGTGAAACGAAATGAGCAACACCAGTCGTTTCTACTTGCTTCTTGGCTGTCCTTATCAGCTGCAAAAGAATGCCCGTATGATGGAAGCAATTTCCAATTGTGCTAGCGCTTATAGCTTCAGCTTCAGCGCGCATGCCAGATGCCAGCTGGAGCTGCGTGCTGCCCAATGCGCAAGCTTTGCGCAGGACAGGGATGGGACTCGCCTGTGGTGAAGAACAATCTCATGCTTCTGACTCACCGAGAGTCATTTGCCCTTCGAGTGTGCCTTAGCGGTATCGTGTTGTTGATGGTCAGTGAGGCGGAAGCGGATATGTTTGGGCGGAGATTCGAAATTCAAACCCCCTCTCAAAAATGATTAGACCTTCCGTATCGATTTGCACTGACTATAACATGGTGGAGTTTGTGGTTGGTGTCTGCACAGTTATTAATAACATTGCCACTATAACTGAAATGTGGTGAAAGTTCAATACACTTGACAACTTCGATGTCGGACTTGGCGGACTTGGCGTCTCTGCGAGGGCTGCTGAGCCTGCTGCCCGGGGACGAGAGCGCGGCGCAGCGTGGGGTGGCGGCACTTGCGTTGGTGGCGAATCTGCGCGGGCTGCAGGCGTTGGCGCTGCGTGGGGCGCTGCGGGCGCTGCGGCGCGTGGAGAGCTACTCGCGGTCGCTGGAGCGCTACCCGCTGGTGAAGCAGGCTTTTTGGGAGCAGCTGCTGGCGTCGGAGCTCATGGCGGGTGCGGCCACGCCCATCCGACAGGAGCTGAGGCTGCAAGAACCGCGCTTCCCGAGGCTCGTGCTGGACTTCTCGCGCTCGAAGGCGTCGTCGGAGCTGCTGCAGGTGCTGGCGGACTTCTTCGCGGACGCGGACCCGAGAGAGGAGACGCTCCAGTCGCCGTTCTCTGGGGTCAGAGAGGAGAAGAAACTGCAGGCCACGCGCTTCGTGTCGGTCACGTTGAGGCTCAGTCGGTGCAGGTTGACGGCAGAAACGATCACGCTACTGCGCACAGTGCTGCTGCCACGTGACGTTCAAGTGGCGGACGATGCAGTGCAGGGTGTGAAGTATTGCGTGACGTCGCTGGATCTGAGTGAGAATGCCATGGGCGCGGCGGAGTTGACAGCGCTAGCGGGTCTTCTGAACGAGTGCAGGTGGAGGCGCGATGACCGAGCTCCGAAGCTCGAGGAGCTGGTGCTGGAAAAGGTCGTGGGGAGAGCTCTGACGACCGAGAGCTGGGCAGCATTTCGGGCGTTTGTGGGTGCAGCGTTTGGTATTGTGCCAAGTCTGGGTCACGTGAGAGCCCCGCTTCAAGGCGAGGAGATCTCGTTAAAACGCCTGTCACTAGCCAACAACTCCTTCAGCTACCACCACACAGCGTGTATTTGCTCGGCATTGAGGTATGAAGGGGCCTCACTGGAGGAACTTTCCCTGGCTCATTCATTTTCAGTGGTCGACCCCACCGACCGTGAGACTTGCTGGCAGTGGCTAGCGATTGACTCCGCTCAAAGCCTTCACGGGACGGATGCTCTGGACTCCGAAGGCTGGACCTGTCAGGTAATCCTTTGTATCCACGGGACAGTGAAGTATGGCGAGGATGTCTACGCGATCCAAAAGCGACAATTTTGAATTGGGCTGGCGACGATGTGGAGCCTCAAGAACGACCTTCTCAGGCTGTAGCGCCTTATTGCCTTTTGCCCGCCAATATTGAGCTACATCCATTACCGAATGACGCCTCTCCACGACTGCGTATCATCGAGAAAGAGGTGGCAACAGTAGCAGAGACCAAGCAGTGGGAAGTGCTCGGCTCTGTCAAGGGTGAACCCACGTGGGTCTGCATTGTCGTTCCGGGTTTTGGAGTTGCTTGGACTCACACGACTTCGGTGATATTCCGGGGACAAGTGACTGACACTTACTCCTTTGCAGTGAGCTCGGAGCTAGTGATGAATGACATGACGGCTGCATTGACTTCGGCAGAGGCTTTGGAAAGCTTCGTGGTCGGCTTCGGAGGACAACTTCAGGCGCTAGAATTGCGACACAACACGTTTGCAGCCAGCGATTTAAATGCGATCATAGCTAACTTCGAGCACCTCCGCAGCCTTGACGTGGAAGGCTGCAGACTTCTTAACCTGCAGTTGCTTGTCGATGCTTTGAATGGACAACTTGGCCAGCATCTGCGGGAACTAAACATCAACGGCAATCTCGTCGGTGCTGACGCTGCAAGTATTCTTGCAGCAGCACTTCGTGGTGAAGCCGAAGGTCGCATCCCAGTGCTCCGAGAGCTACGCATGGCGCACAACGAGATCGGCGCAAGTGGCGTGCAGCTCGTGCATGCTCTCCTGGAAGCCAACAAGAACTTGCAGCTGCTGGAGCTAGATCTCCCGAAAGAAGGTGTAGTGGCACCCAGAGAGGCACCTCAGCAGCTCCATGTGGACGATTTTGTGCAGCTTTACCGTACGCGGTGCATGCGGCTTGATGTGGCTTTCCAGAACGAGCTGCTTGGCGTATCTCCACTTCTTGTAGACCGTAAGTACGCGTTTTTACTTGTGCTGAGCGCGCGTGAGGTGGTGCTGGATCGAGGCATTAGTAGCATCATTTTCAGTTTTGCAGCCGAAGAACAGCGTCGCCGTATCATCTGGAATTCAGCACATCGTTGAGAGGCAAGGAGCATGCTCACATATGAGACTGTGTGAAACAAAATTATGCTAGTTAACATTTTGGCGTTTCGAGATAAACGGCTGCGAAGATGAACCATCCAAAATCGTGCATAAGCGAAAGTTTTCAGGAGGGAGGAATTTCGTTTTCTCTAAATTTGACGAGGGAGTATCGGCCGAGTGCAATGTTGGAGCTGACAGCTTTGCCAAGCGAACGCGACGTGCCTCTCGTGCCTGAAAAGCCCGTTTGTGACAGGGACTACAACGGCAGGGGCAACAGCAGTGACGACAGCAGTGGCAGCGAGTGGCAGATAGGCTCCAGTGATGATCTCGGGAGTGAAGACGAGGACTTGGCTCCAAGTGACAGCGGGGAGGCCAACGGAGAAGCAACCGTGGATACAAGCATCAATTTGAATGGCGATGATCTACAAGAAAAAGGTGGCCAGCGTGATACAAAATGATGCTTGTATCCAGAATCTCTACAAATCCGCGTATACACAAAATTTTGAAATCTGTCGTATTGAAGGTGGTTTTTGAGATGGAACGAGGCCGAATTAATGCCTGAAAATAGTCGCAATCGATCCGCCGCAAAATCTCACGTTAGATAGACCAATAAAACAAATTGAGTTTGCATCCGCGAATCAGAGATATTTTTTTTTCCGAGCAAGCATTGCTCGAAAACCGCTGAATGAAAAAATCGCTTTAGGGCTCATTGGATAGAGAAAATGTCCCTCTTTTTAATGGTGTGCGCAAATCGGACTTCAACGAATGGTTAACTAGCATCTTTTTGTTTCACGCAGTCTCATATTAGCGTTCACAAATTGTTGGTCCCTACAGCAGGTGGTACATAGCTCAGCTCGACGTGACCAGACTGCAAACAAGTCATTTGATGATGTTTGTCATCGGCACCACTTTTGGCCGAAGCGGAGCAACGTCACCGCGATCGGGCAGCATACCACCACCACCACAGTAAAAGTCAACCTCGCTAACATAACTCTATACGCCATTGGCAGTCAGGTACCACAGAGGAGATCTTTCAGAGTTGCCAGCGAGCGAGGTGATTTGAAGACGCTGAGGAGGAAGATGGGGAAAATCTTGGGATTTGCAGGGGAGAAGTGGACGCCGCGGCTTTACAGTAGAACTTACACTGCTGGCAGATGGTAGGGATGGCAGGGCCATGTGTGACTTACGAAGCTGAAACCGGACAGCCACTATCGAAGGGAACCTCAGTCCTCATCTTGCGGCGTCGGCCCGGCCACTCTGTTAGACTTGAGCGACCATGAAGAGCAGTGGCTATGGGGGCTCCTTGTCTATATCGGACAGCGGGTTCTCCCTCACGCCGCACAGCGTTAATCTGCAGCATGATTTCAAGGACCGCGCGCCGGTGACTACGCGAAATGGAGGCGACCCGATATTAATTCGAGGGCTGGAACCCAAGGACATGCTGGTTTCGCCGTACGACCAGAGGGCGAACGTGAACATCCTGCACGTGTGCTTTGGTGCTGGAGTAGGCATCGCCGTCGGCGTGATGCTTACACACTACGACGTGGACGGCGCGTGGGCCGACTGGATTGCGATGCCTGGCGCCCTCTTCATCTCGGCACTTAAGTGTCTTGTTACGCCGATGGTATTCTGCAGCGTTATTGTGTGTGTCGGCGAGATGGTGGAAGCAGGGAAAGCCGTATCGATCGGTGGACGGATAATTTCTTCTTTTGCTTTGGCTGCCATCACGTCTTCATCTCTTGGCACCGCCTTCGGCTTCTTCATGTCGAAGCTCTATCCGTCGGGTACTGCTGTGAACGAAGACGCGGTTAGCACGTCGCTGAGTTTTCAGTGCTGTAGCGGCTACTACCTCTCCGTATCGTTGAACGGAACCCTTGCCTGCACTTCGACCAACGGCACACTGCCAAGCAGTCTGTTCGGGCTGAATGACACGAGTAATTACTTGCTAACGACGGACTCAGGGTTTGAAGACTTGGACGTGTCCGAGCAAATTTTTAGCATCCTGAAGGACTTGATTCCGGAAAACATCACCGACGCATTCGCAGGCTCGTCGACGCTAAGCATTATCGCATTCGCTATCTGGTTCGGAGTTGCTCTGGTGAAAAGTGTGGAGAAGGATATGGGAGTGGAGAACTACGCGTTGCTCATGGTGACTCACGCAAACACCGTGGTCCTCCTAATGGTCAACATGGTTGTGAAGTACATCCCGTTTGCCATCATCTCGTTGGTGGCTGGCTCCATGGCTAGCTACAGCTCGTCGACAGAGCTGATCGAGGGCGTTGCTTTCTTGATTGGAGCGTTGGTTGTAGCTCTTTGACACTCACTGTAGGCGTTTTCGGCTTTGCTCTGTTCGTGACGACAAGACGGAGCATCTTCTCGCACCTGTGGCACATGCTTCCTGCTCAAATCTTCATTTTTGGATGCTCGTCTTCGATTGCCACGCTTCCCATAACCATGCGATGTGTGGACTCCACAAAGGAAGTGTCATACCAACTTTCACGATTCATGCTACCCCTCGGGGCTACGAGCAACCTGAATGGCACCGCCGTGTACATGCCGCTGGCCTGCGTCTTCCTGGCTAAGGTGGGTGGGTACGACAGCTTGCTCACACCGCTGCGCTTCGTGCTACTGACCATTGTTAGCGCAATTGCGTCGTTCGGTGTGGCTGGTGTTCCTCATGCTGGCTTGGTGATGGTGCTCACTGTTTGGAGAACAGTGTTTGGTGTAGACGTGCCGGCTGTGTTCACAATTTTGGTGAGCACCGACTGGATCCTCGATCGTCTGCGGTCAATCGTCAACATCACAAATGACACTATCATCGTTCGAATCATTGCCGCACAGTGCGATGAGACTGCTCTGCGGCAGCTAAGTGGCGACAGGCAGGACAGAATCGATTTCTAAGCGTAACGTAATCTATTGAGCTGCATGAGCAGCGTATTATTCCGAGACCTGGTGGAGTTGTTCCTGTGGACTTCACACAGGAGGACACAATCACAGTGAGCGTCTTAGAACCTGCCTCGAGTAAATTCACATCAAAAACTTAATACTCGGCACTTCAAGTAGACGTGCACGTGGAAGACCTCGATCGAGCGTGACAGGTTATCATCGTAGTTCCAGCATTCCACGTGCGGCATGTTTTCACGCAGCCAGCCGCACACGTACTCCTCGATGGCCTCTTCATCCATTTCGTGTCGACTCCACAGAGTCCAATGCTCGATTTCATCCGGAGTGACGTACGGGAACATGTTAGGCTCAAGGACAGTCTCCACGTTATTTAGCGTGGTCGACAGTATGTAGTGCTCTCTGGATGGAAACAGCTCGTCCAGCACATCCATGTGAGCCCATTTACGTCGAAGACACTCATCCGTCCGACACCAGTACTCCACGACCAAAGTCCTCGGTGGAACAATACTCGCTGCTTCTTCATCCGTTCTCCCAGTAAGCTCCTGCTCAACACTGACGGATTGATCTTGCATGCACTGCTGCTTGTTTGGACGAGTCCTCGAAATGGATCCCTTTTTCTAGTCCTCTAACACACCCAACCGCTTTGGCCTCTTCCCATTTCTCCTCCACCAGCATTCTTGTGAGATTTTGACTGGTCTACAACTTAAACTTAGTCACCACTCTTGACTTGAAATTGATGGACAAATAAAACAAAGCAGAAGCAAAAGACCTTCATTTTCGGTATCTCTCCACACATCATGTCTCTAGGTCTCCATCTCCTCATCGATCTTGAGCGAAGCGACTGAGAGGTAGTCCTTTACAGCCTTCAGGAATGCTGCCACCTTATCCAAGTCCTTTACGCCCCGGGAGCCCTTCACCTCGACGCCGCTGCTGACGTCCACACCCACAGGGTGACCGACCGAAAGTGCCTTCACAACGTTCTCGGGGTGAGACCACCGGCCATCAGGCAAGGGATGCGAGCGTGCGTGAAAATGGCGGCAATTTTCCAGTCAAAGATGACACCAGTACCACCCTGTTGGCCCTTCATTGTCGTGTCCAGCAAAATGTAGTTGGCAAGGCCTTCCTGAACCTGCTGCATAATCGCCTCGGCGTCGACGCCATCGCTCAGTGTGGTGTCCGGCAGGTGCAACGCGCGGATAGTCGGGAACTTGATGTCCTTGCAGATAGCAAATCCCTCGTCACCGTGAAGCTGTACCAAGTCCAGACCAATCTCTTCCGCAGCCGCGTTCATCTCGGCGGCCGTCTTGTTGGCAAAAACACCGACGACAAGAGGTGCACGTGAGCAAGCCTCACGGAGCGCAAGAACATTCCTGTGGAACCAGTCGCCGCATGGATCATCGAGGTGCTCCTTCAGGATGTCCGGGAGGATCGGGCCAGTGCGCTCGCCGTATTCACGGACGGCCTTGGCGATTGCCTTCGCTTCCGCAACCTGGACGTATCGAGGGGAGTGGTCCGCCATGATGATACCAATCATGTTAGCACCATGACGCAGGGCTGCCAGAGCGTACTCCACCTTCGTGACACCGCATACCTTGGCAAGCGGTGGCAGCAAGGGAAGGTCGCCCAGCTCGGTGTGGCGGGGGCTCACCGTCTGCAAGAGCTCATTGACGGTGGTGGTCACATCACCGCTCTTCATCAAGAACTCACCCACCAAGATGCCGCGAGCACCGCACTTCTCAAACTTGACCACATCCGCATGCGAATGGATGCCGCTGAGAGCGAAGACCGTAACTCCGTCGCGGCCAAGCAACAGTCCTCGCTCACGAATCGAATCTGCAATTCGGCCAGTCGTGTTGAGGTCCACCTTAAACGTGCGAAGATCGCGGTTATTGACGCCGATAAGTCTGAATCAACCGCAAAACACGTTAGCATCCCATCTCGAGGCAGTATAGTACTACACATGATGGATGCATACCTGGCGTTGGCAGCCAGAGCTACATCAAGCTCCTCAATACAGTTGACCTCTACCAAAGCGTTCATGCCGAGCTTGTGGGTCGCCTAAAGCGTGCAAAAACCACAATACATAGACCGTGAACCCTCGCTCTCTGCTCCGCCCACAAAGTCCAGCACTTGCCTCCATGAGCGTAATCAGCTCCTCCTGGGACAGCAGCGCGACGATCAGCAGCACGCAGTCCGCTCCGTAGGCGCGCGCCTCCAGCAGCTGGTACGTGTCAACAATGAAGTCCTTGCGGAGAATGGCTGGGCGCGGGGCCATGTCCTCCACCGTCTCCCTGGCCGCCAGCATGTCGTCCAGCGAGCCTTTGAACCACGTGGGCTCCGTCAGCACGGAGATCATGCTGGCGCCAGCCTGTGCATAGGCCTTGACTTGCTCTGCTCGGCACCCACTGCGTCAGTCTCCGCCCAAACTGGGCCACAAGCTCCTCAAATCAAAGCTGCACGCACCGCGGACGTCCAGCTGCATGGCGATGTCGCCCTTGCTGGGGCTCGCGCGCTTGAACTCCGCGGCCAGCGCCATGTCCGACCAGCCTTCCTTCTGCCATAGCACGATAACACAAAGCAGTACATTTAATCGAGAATTATGGGTATTTTTGGTTTTATTGGTTTTGCCCAAATTCGCACCGCGGGGCGTTCAGGCGCTCCAGCACGGGCAGCGCCGGGCCGAAGACGCTCTCGGTGCGCTGGATCTGAAGCTGCAGGTCGGACGCAGACACGCACTGCTGGGCGGCCGCCACGTCCAGGCGCCGCTGCGCCGCGATCTCCTGCAGGATGTTCATCGGACGAGCTCAGTTGGGGAGTTGAATAGTGGGGACAACGGGAGGTTGGGCCCCAACTTCTGTAGGGGTACTCAAAAGTGTACCCAATGCAATGACGAACGCATCTTGTCTGCGTCCGGATACTGTAGCAAAAAAGGGTGCGGCAAAAAGGCAACGTCGTCATTGTCATGGGACTGATGGTGACACGGAATGAAGACAGTTGGTGGGGCTTACACAACATCAAACACGCTTAGCTCTGGTTAGGTAGCTGCGTCCTTGCTGCTACCTGCCTCCATCTCGGTCAACTTGCGCTTGGCCGGGGTCACGGCCTTGGCGGCAGGACTCGTAACGGTCTCTGCTGATTTCGCTATTGCAGGGGAAGGCCCGCTCTTTGCTTTCTTAAGCGGAGACTTGGTCTTCTTGGTTGGGCTTTTCGTCTTCAGCGACGGTGAAACTGCAATGAACAACAACAAACCCACATCAGATGACCTTGACAATGGCTACGGAAGTTAAAGCCAAAACGCACCTGGTGTGGTAGCGTTTTCCGACTTGACCCAGCCGCACTTGACGAAGAAGTCGTAAATCTGACCCGTCTTGTTCACGTCTGTAATATGCACCCAAATGTGATCAGCGATCACTTAAAATGGCTGCCTCAACTCCATCAAGCGACGAACACCGAGAACGCACCTATCTGAACGGTTTCCTTGGCCACCTTCTTCGTCAAGTATCCCAAGCGATAGCACTCACGAACCAGCGCATCCTTGATTACCAAATAATGCTGCACACACGTCGATTCAAGATACGATAAGTTACAGGCACATACCAATCAAACCAAACACAGCAACAATTACCTTTGGCAGCAGCTTCAACTTAGAACACAACTCTTTCTCCTTCGGGGTCAGCAAGTGGCAGCCTGGTGTGTCATCGATAGAGAAACTCGCCGCAATAGCGTTAAGGCCGCTTGCTGTGGTTGCTGAGGCAGAACCCCGGGTTCTGGTGCTCTCAGTGCCTGCATCGCCAGAAGCTCCTTGTTCCCTGTTCTGCCAGCGGTTCGCGCGATCGCGCCCACTCGAGGACGTACGCCCTGACTCGTATAAATAAGAGGCACTTTCACGCTGCTTCTGAATGGCCTGGTCAATCTCGCGCTTCTTCTTCTCTGCATCGTACAGCTCCGCCTCCGCCAGCGTGCGCACGCCGTTCTTACGGTACTCCTGCAGCAACAAGATCTGCTTCTTGAGCTTCATCACGGTGATTAAACCCTCCGCAAATTTGTCGTGCTCCTCGGGGCTTGGAACCGTGCGAACGGCCGCAGTTGTGCCAGCAGCTCGCGCTCCTCCTTCGGCCGCTTGCGCTCTGTGTGCTGGTGAAGCTTGTAGTCGAGCAGTCCACGCTCCACCACAAACTTCTTCCTCTGCTCTCGATCATGGAGCTTCTGGTTGTAAATCTCAATGATCTTGAGCTTCAGCTCGCGCTCGGACGGATGGTCGTTTTCCGAGAACTCCATGTCCGCCAAGATCAACTCCGCCTCGTTATCGTATTCAACATCAAAGTCTCCACGGAGCGGCATGTACCCGGCCAGCTGACTGGGTCCGTTCCTCTCTCCAGGCGGCACTCTCAAGCTGGCGTTCTCCGCCATGGCCATCTCGGCCTTCGCTTCTGCCGTCTGCTCCTGCTCCTCCTGCTGGCCCACAAAAGCCTCCTCCTCCTTGCTCTCGTCACCCATGAACCTGGGCAGCAGGTCCTTCCAGCCCAGATACGCCGTCAGGTAGTGTCTCTCGCACTTCTTGTCCGTCTTGCTCGCCACGTGCTCCGCAATGTCCTTCCAGTTGCCCATGCCGAACATCTCGATGCCTTCCAGCAGCAGCAGCTCCTCGTCCGCCGTCCACACGGCACTACTGGCGTCCGCAGCCGTCAGCATGGCCGCTGCATTGGTCCCCACCGCCGTCGCAGCCGTGGCAGCTTCCGCCTCGCTCTCTTGGCCCTTGGGCTCCAGTACGAGCGGGAAGGCCAGGCAGTCCGACACCGAGTACGGATGGCGCTTCTGGTGCGCCCCAGCTGGGTGCCCACGGCGAAGCACTCGACGCAGAGCTCAAAGGGCGGCGCGGCCGGACACTCGGCGCACGTGATGCGGATGTTGCGCGCCAGGTCCTTCTGGCAGTTGAGGCACAGCTTGGTCTTCATGGCGGCCGGTTTGGCCGGGGAGGGGCCTCGGGAGTCGCCTCGCTCTTGTGCGCGGCCGCGGGGGCCTCGCTCGCCTTGCTCTTCTTGGTGTGGCTGCGCCGCGGGCGTCGCTCTTGCCGCCCATGCTGCTCGGAGGGTTTAACGATGCGATTGACTTGTTTTTAGTATGCGAGACGCTTTGCCGCGAACTTTGGATAGTGGACCAGAAAATGTGGTGCGAAGAGAAGAGTTTTAGCGAATGAAACGAGAGATGGAGAGGCTTCATACTGAATTAAATGCGCAATATGTCGCTTCAACGATTGACGCACGAAGCACTTTGGATGACATGTTGCATACAATAGTATATCCCATCATCTAAGGAGTGGACTACAGCGCAAGCTCACTATGATTGTGGACGGCGGTCTACTTGCCGAAGCGGCGCTTGCGGCGGTTGAACTCGAGGACGATGCCTTGCACGTCGTCCCGAGTCACCTCTGGCCACATCTTGTCCAGGAACATCAGCTCCGAGTACGCGATCTGGTACAGCAGGAAGTTGCTGATGCGCAGCTCGCCCGACGTGCGTATGAGGATGTCTGGGTCCGGCAGGCCACTGTCACAATAGATTAACGTTAAGGAAAGAGGTTAGACTGCGGTGGCGACGTCGAGCAAGCGACTATTCGGCACACGTACGCTGTGAGCATCCGTTGGCTGAGCAGCTCTTCGTTAATGTCCTCAATGGACGTTTTGCCGCTGGCCACCTCCGACGCGATCTTCTTGCAAGCCCCACAATTTCATCGCGTGCACCATAGCTGTTGAGAGCGATGATAGAGCATCCGTTAAACCACACAACAGCTGACTGATAGGATGTGGCCGAGCCAAGTGTACCTGACGCAGATGTTGAGGCTGAACGCGGTGCAATGCTTCGTGTCGGCTTCGATCTTCTCGATGGACTCCACGATGTAAGCCGGCAGCTTGCGTCCATCAGACACGAGCACGCGCACTCGCACATTGCGCTTCAGCGACTCGGGCACGATCTCGTTCATGAACTGGTTGAACAGACACATCAACGCATCCACCTCGGACTGCTCCCGATTCCAGTTCTCTGCACCAGCACCACAGCGTCAGCTACACCCCAAAACCCGCTGCACAACCATTTTCCACCTCCCCACCTGTCGAGAAGGCAAACACCGTGAGCGCCTTGATGCCCGCTTCGATGCACCAGTCTGTAAAGTTCACGAGCGTCCTGCTCCCGTCGGAGTGGCCTCTCACCCCCGCGCCGTACTTGCTCTTGCCGTATCTCCTGTTCCCGTCCATGATGACGGCGATGTGGCGCGGAATCGTGAGGTCCTCTGCGTCCCGCAGCAGCCTCCCTGCCCTCCTCTTGTGCTGCGCGGCGTCCGTGTCCACGAGCAGCTCAACCAGCCACTTCCTGCCCCGCCACAGGCCCGGGGCAGCAGTTTGGGCCATGGCACCGAGTGGCCGAGGCCCTTGACCCCCGACGCCAGCGAGAAGCTCAGCAGCGTGAGCACAAACACCAGCGTGATGGGCATCCCGGCCAGCCACCACATCTCGAAGCCGTTGTAGAAGCTGCGCGCCAGCCCAGCTCGCGCGCGTCCTCCAGCTGCGTCAGAGTCAGCGTCTGGCGCGCGAGGCTCTCGCGCAGCCACACCACTCCACTGGCGTTGTCGTCCATGATCCCGCAATGCCAATGCCAGAGGTTCCTGCCTTGCCTGTCACTGCTGCCTGGCCGACTGGCTCGAGCCATGACGTGTCCGGTATGAGGCCGCGCAGTTTCCACCAATGAGAGGATTGTGGACAGAAATCAGCCAATCGGATAGCGTATACGACATGAGAGGGAAAAGTATTCGACCGGATGTTCACTTTTGAGGGCGTTAATGGCTGCTCAATTTTCCGACCAGTCATCGGCTTGACTGACTGGGCCGAATGATACACTCGAGGTGGCTGCGCGCTGGTGGCGGAGTGCGCTTCGCGCTCGCTTCTAACCGGAACCGAGGCACCGGTTGCTTCCTGCGAAGCTTCAGCGAGCTGTCCCCGAAGCCTGGCAATGCAACGCCATTGGGATCGTCGCCTTCGGGGACCTCGCACTCGGGCTCGAAACGGTTCCGGCAGCACGTGAATCCGCTCTCGAGCGTCTACCGCCAGCCCGCTGAGCTGCCCGAGTGGACCGAGTGCTTTGCAAAGACGTCGCTGCCCATCCACCTCGACATCGGCTGTGCTCGCGGCAAGTACCTGATGGATGTGGCGCAAACCCACGCCTCGCAGCAGAACTTCGTGGGCGTCGAGATTCGGCGCAACGTGCTGGTCGAGGCCAAACGCGAGGCGAAGGAGCGCGGACTCGACAACCTCGCGCTTATCCACGCCAACGTGAACATCCACCAGCAACGGCTGCTGCAGTCGCTGCCTGCTCGTGTCACCAGCGTCTCCATCTTCCACCCCGACCCGTGGATGAAGAAGCGCCACATCAAGCGCCGACTAGTGAACGACGAGTTTGTTGCCGAACTGGCAAACCTCCTGCCAAACGGAACGCCGATTTTCGTGCAGACCGATGTGGAGGAGCTATTCGAGTACATGGTGGAGGTCTTTGAAGTGTCCGAGCTGTACAGCTTCGATGCGATGCTCAAGAACCCGTTTGGAATCCCCACCGACAGGGAGAAATTCGTTCGCGACCAGGGAGGAGATATCTTTCAGTGAAGATGATTGTCGACAAACCCGGGGAGAACGATCCTGGATCGGCGCAGTCTCAGTCATGATTTTGCGTCGAGCCTCTTGCGTAGGCTCGAATACACAAAAGCAAACGTAATGACAGGTATATATACATTTTTGTTCTTTCTGTTTCTTGGCATATGCATCCGTCGCAGCCAGTGTTCATGAGCTCAATCGTGCCTTAGTATTTGCTGACGTGTGAACTGGATGACACGCTTACCGGCCAAAGCGGCGCTTGCGGCGGTTGAACTCGACGATAATGTCGTTCAAGTCCTCGCTCGTGACTTCCGGCCAGAGCTTGTTGAGGAAAATAAGCTCTGCGTATGCGATCTGGAACAGCAAAAAGTTGCTAATGCGCTGTTCGCCCGACGTGCGCACCACAATGTCAGGGTCTGGCAGGCCACTGTCAAGTTCAGACAGCAATCATGTAAGTAGGTATCCACAAAAGATTAGTCAAACTGAGGAGTACGACAACTTACGAGGTGAGCATATGCTGGCTCAGTAGGTCCTCGTTGATGTCTTCGACAGCCGTGTCACCCTTAGCGACCTCCGTAGCAATCCGCTTGCAGGCTCCAACGATCTCGTCGCGTGCACCATAGCTGTTACAAAAAATACGTTAGCTACCAGGATGCTGGTACACAGGGGACCCAAGAACACAGCATACCTGACGCAAAGGTTGAGGTTGAAAGAAGAGCAGTTCTTGGTCTTGGTCTCAGCGACCTTAATAGACTCGACAAGGAACGCAGGTAGCTTGCTGGCATCAGATGCCAGCACACGCAGCCTGATGTCCCGATCGAGTGCATCGCCCAGAATGGTGTGGATAAACCCGTCGACCATCTTCATCAGTGCGTCGACTTCGGCCTTGTCACGCTTCCAGTTCTCTGCAAGTGACACAGTCGTCCGCTCTAGTTAGCAACAGACAGCATCGACAACAAAGAGACCGAAGACCACCCAGCTCACCTGTAGAGAAGGCGTAGATGGTGAGGGCTTCGACACCGGCGTCGATGCACCACTCGGTGAACTTCATGACGGTCTTCGTCCCTTCAATGTGACCTCGAGTTCCCGACCCGTACTTGAGTTTGCCATAGCGGCGGTTGCCATCGATAATCACTGCGACGTGGCGCGGGATCTGTAGTAAAATGACGAACGAGATCAGCACCTGGCCACCAACATATCGCGGCTCGGGGAAAAATGGTATAGTTGAAGTCGCACTTTGAGGTCCTCCGGCTCAGGCGACGACGCGGTGCTGTTGCTTCTGGTGGTACTAGCAACACCGCCCATGGTCTTTGCTCGACCTGGTCAATATGGGAATGAACTTGGGAATTTACAGCCCCCATCCGAATGAGGAGACTCGTGATGCACGCGTGCGTACACCGTCCAAGAGCGCGGATGTTTCGTCGTCGCTTCGACATTGCAGTGAAGCTGTTGATTGGTCTCTGGAGAGAAGATGAAGGATCACCATCTCTCGGCCAAATCCGAGCGGAGTAGCGGTACCTCCGGCATGTCGGATAGACCAGACGACAGCGTAAGGATCGCGTATTGCGACTCGTACGTGCTTCACACTTTGTCATCCACGACAATATTGCGACTCGCAGAACGGCATTTACGTCGAGGCAAGGACTGCAGACGGGGTATCTCCGCAATGATACACAGACTCCACGTGAAACAGGGTCGTTTATTTAATAAGTATTTCTCGTGAGGATGCACCATGCTAAAAAGAAACAGAAAAATCAAACAGAAAGCCACCCCTAGATGCACGATTGAGCAGTCGGCAAAGACCCACATTGTAATGGTCTGGTGATGTGGGTCCAATGAACTCGATGGTGCATGTTGAGTGATACTTTGTCAGACGTATTTCTTCATGTGACTCGGGCATTCCGGTGGTAGGGAATACTGAGATGCAAGGCCCATTACGCTGGCACAACTTGATGGCAAAAACAGCACCACGGGACCCGTTGCAGGCAGAATCTGGCGTTAGTTGTAACTCGCGCGTAATATTGTGTACACTCCTGAATTCATAATAGTTTTCCGAGAAATATATAAGCATCCATCGGCAGAAGTATTGTGGTAGCAACAATATAATTACAACTTGACTGGTTTGGCCGCAGTTGGTGCTGATAAACAGACACAGTCGTCCTGATAGCTTTAGTCAACCTTTGCATCTCCGTGGTACCCCGAAGGACAGAAACTCGTTGACAACTGACCGATGAAGCCGCACCCCAAAATCGGAAGTTGTCCTCCATCGTTTGTTTCCACTGAAGGTAGCAAACCTGTTGTCCTGCTATCAAGAACGGAGACTTCCTCCATTTGCTTTCATCACTTTAATTCTTAGATTAAACGTACATCAATCTGCATAGCCATGCTGCATCCACGAAAACTGGAAGCTGTAGTCTACGCCTACATCGACACAAATTACATCACGTATCGTTAGACTAGTTAGGTTCAACCTTGTCGTCGATACTTCCACGTACAAGACATGGATTGTGAAAATGACGTACCATTGTGTTCGAGAAAGAAGAAGAAACAGTACGGAATGAACATCGCCAGCTTCGCCTGAATATCGTCCGCAGCTGTCTCCAAGACGAAAGCAAGTTGATATAAAACCGAGAACTTCAGACGGCGGTTCAGCAGCAGCACAAATGCTGTTAGAGACAGCACTTCAAGAGAGACGAAGACCAGCATGTTGATATGTGTTCGCTGCATATCGAGTGGTGTTGAACGGGCAAAGGCCGGATAGAAGGCCGCATTGGGTAGTTGGGCCAGGACAACCTGAAATATGCCGTACATGGCTGGTATGATGCACTTGACGTACTCAACGAGCAGAAAGTATTCGGTCATCGATAAGGTCTCCAGACGTAAGACTTCGATGAGCAGTTCCTCAGTGCTGAGCCGATGGAGCTTTCGGCGACCAGTGTGTGTCGATCGTGACTCGGATCGTGGTGCTGAGTGGCGTGATGACTGTCGTCGCGACTTACTCGACTTTCGGCTAGTGGATCGCTTCGCTAGCTTGAGGTTTGACTTATGCGAAGAAATTACCATTGACAAGCGTTGACTGGCGGAGAACCCCGTACTGTTCATGGTGGAGCGCCGATAGCTGGAGATTTTCATTGACGCCGTATAATTCATAGTGGGAAGGCTCGTGGATCTTATAGCTAATACGTTGGGACCCGATTCGGGCACAACTGCACTGAGTGTGTGCCGAGCTAACCCACAGTTTTCACGTGACTGAAGTGGGGGCAAGATTGTCGAGGGGCGCTTTAGCATGTGACGCACGGTGATTGCAGACCCAATCGTATCAAAAAGTGAGAAGCCGATTGTAGCCCAAATGGTTACATGATCTCCCTGCAAGCACGCCGTGAGATACAATACGTGGAACAGCTCTGTACTAAACACAACCACTTCAGGTAGTCTTGCTCTCCAGCGTTCGGTGTCGTGAGTCCCTCCTTTCCCACGACCGAGCGCGTACGCCATAATTAATCTCATGATAACTTTCAGAGCAAAAGTACCAGCATGAACGCCAGTTGCTGGGCACCACGAAGCACTCGGAAAGCAGCGTTAAAAGCTGGGTACACCAACACGATGATCAGTTCCACTACCAATACACCCTTTAGGATTCGCGCGTGAGCCGGAAAATATGGCGTACTGGCCACGGGTTTCCACCCGACAACGACAAAAAAACCTGAGAAATAGATATGTGAATGCTCCCGTCGTGAAGACACACGCAAAAGGAATTGGAAATATCCACACACTGCTTATAAAGACAAGTGTGGCAACGTACGCTGCCGTAGTGAAAATCGTGACAACCAATGCCTGGTTGAACGACACTTTGAGGGTGCGAGAAAGATGATGGCTTGCTGAATGTAGCTGAGGGTTAATACCATGAAGTTGACGACGGACCTGATGAACCATCGGATGTTGCTTCTCAGCCAGGTGCAGGTGCTTTGAGTGGCACGATCTCTTGAAGCAGGACGAATGATAATACTGGCAGTGGCGTGAGTATGCACACTGTTAACACGCGTGAAAGTGATGCGGTGTGGACATAGTGCTGGAGTGCTCGGGCTCTTCTACTGGTATACGCTCCATGCCGGCTTACTTGGACTCGTTCCCACAAAGCGTAGATATCGACAAACCACTGGAGCACGCGTCGACTTCGACTTGCAGGGGTTCTCAGATTATCCTGGACCTCTTCGTGTGTCTCGAGTCCAATCGAGTCATCGGGTACTACAACCGGCATCCTTAATTCTGAAGTGTGAGGGCACAGGATTAAACACGTAGAGCCCTTGTCAAAAACATGGTCAAGCGTGTACTCTCGGCTATTAGTGGTGAGCGTTTTATAGACCAAGATCAAGCTGCTGTTCTTATCTCTTGGACCATAGATCTGCTGCATCCAGAACCACACACGAATAAAAATACCTACCAACGGGAGGTCATCACCTTCCCTCCGGTTGAGGTTTGGAAATGGGCTGGAAAGGTGGACTTGAAAATTTAATACTCACTGCGTGGACAAAGTGCTCACCACATCGTATGCATCAAATTCCCATCGGATGCGAATAACAGCACAAACTCGTTTACTGTAGATTGAGTTTAAAAGTAAAGTATCGCAAAATAGCAAGTGCTGGGATGGAAAACTTTTGAGTAACACCTCTCCACTCGAGAGAATCATTTTACTTCCACCTTGTGGATCTGAGACCTAAATGTTGTAATAAAACAGTCCTAGACATGTTGTACAAGTATAGCCCGTGGGAAAGAATGAGTTAGCGCGCATCTGACCAGTTCCACTCGGCTGCTAAGGCTAACCGTTTTATACCTCAGATGCTGCAAAGTCATACTTGGTAAGCGCGATAAAGCGTAATTCACCTCTAGGTTCTGATGCGCTGTTACTCCAGTTTCGAAGACGCGGTAAATCGGGCTTGGTTCTGACCTACGCCCGAATTTCTAGTTGTGTTTAATAATTCAGCATTACAGAACTTCATTATCCGCAATCAGACCAAAACAGCGCCGCTTGCCTCGCAATACTGCGAGCACGCTCATCAAAAGTATTGCAGGAAAAGCTCATCAAGCTTACACCAGGAGTGTTGGGTGTGCAGCATGTTGTGAACGAGCTCCAAACAAATATTTGGCGGTGACTCTTAGTCTCGACGGAGTCCCAAGTCTTGCAAACCAGATCGACCGTCGTTTACTACATTGGTCGAATGAATCTGGCAGGGCGAACTGAACCGGAGGTGTTTCAAACCCTCACGTCTGCTTTGAAAATAATGCCAAATGTCGATGGGGATTCAATGACGGTGTATCCACGAAAACTGGAAGCTTAGTCTACACCTACATCGACACAAATTACATTACGTATCGTAGACTAGTTAGGTTCAACCTTGTCGTCAATACTTGCACGTACAAGAAAAAGATTGTGAAAAGACGTACCGTTGTGCTCGAGGAAGAAGAAGAAACAGTACGGAATGAACATCGCCAGCTTCGCCTGAATATCGTCCGCAGCTGTCTCCAAGACGAAGGCAAGTTGATGTAAAACCGAGAACTTCAGACGGCGGTTCAGCAGCAGCACAAATCAGGCATGCCCAAAATTCGATAAGTATCTATTGCAGCAAGAGAAACGAAATGAATATCTGCCAGTGTGCCTAAATGAAAGCAATTAGATAACTCCAACAAAGTGTTAGTAAAATAAATTACTGCAACCATATTCATGAAATAGCCTACTTACTGGCACTGCTCCACAGTCGCTACATCCCAGTAAAATCTGTTCATCTTCAAGAAGATGACCATTTCCAGCACCATGGGGGACGTGGTGGTGCTCATGGCGCTAAAACACAGAGCAAAACGGGTCTGGATGGAACCCCGAGCAGTAAATTACCAAACATTAGAGATCTTCAACATAAATTACGGTTTGAGACAACGACAAACCCAAAATAGATAATTGGCCTTGCCAATAAGAATTTATTTGTGGATATATCTATTTTTGGGGATGCCTGGCACAAATGCTGTTAGCGACATCACTTCAAGCGAGACGAAGACCAGCATGTTCATATGTGTTCGCTGCATATCGAGTGGTGTTGCACGGGTAAACGCCGGATAGAAGGCAGTATTGGGTAGTTGGGCCAAAACATATTGGAATATACCGTACATGGCTGGGATAATGCACTTAACATACTCAACGAGCAGGAAGTATTCGGTCATCGATAAGGTCTCCAGACGCGAGATTTCAGCAACAATTTCTTGTGTGCTGATTTTTGCATGTTCACAAAATTCTCGCTGGATCCCTTCCGAGTTGCCGACTGACGGGACTGCTGGCGCGTTTTACTAGATGTGTGACTACTTGACCGCTTTGCTAACTTGAGTGATACTGTTCCTCCTACAATTGCCATTGATAATCGACGACTTGCTAAATTGCCAATGCTGGAGCGCCGATTGCTAGTCATTCGTACTGAGGTCGGTGAATTAATGGCAGAAAGACCTGTAGACCGCCGTAGGGGCAGCATGGGACCCAATACCGGAACAACAGCACTGAGTGCGCGCTGAGTTGGACCACGACTCTTTCGGGATGGAATCAACACCATCGAGGGGCGTTTTAGCAGGTGACGCACACTAATCAACGAGCTGGTCGTGTCAAATAATGAGAAACCGATCGTGGCCCAAATGTTTACATGTTCTCCCTGCAAGCACGCCGTGAGATACAACACATGGAACAACTCGGTGCTAAACACCACAACTTCGGGAAGTCGTGCTCTCCAGCGCTCTGTGTCATTGGTTCCTCCTTGGCCACGACGCAGCGCGTACACCAGGATAAATCTCATAGCGATTTTAATCACGAAGAGTATGAGCATGAACGCCAATTGCTTGGCACCGTGGATATACTAGAAAAGCAGCGTTGAATGCTGGATAGACCAATACGACGATCAGTTCAACGATAAGAACCCCGTTCAAAATACGTGCATGAGCTGACAAGTGCGGGATGGTGGCAAGTGTCTTCCAGCCAACGACGACCACGAAAAAGGCGAGAAAAAAGTGAAGGCTCCGGTCGTGACCACACACGCAAATGGAATCGGAAACACCCACACGGCGTTGATTATCACTAGTGTGGCGAAGTAGGCCCTGTCGTCAAAAATGTGACAGTCAATGCCTGTTTCAGCGACACCTTAAACGGTGCGAGGAAGATAACACCTTGTTGGATATAGCTAAGTGTCAATACTATGAAGTTGATGGCGGACCGAACGAACCATCGGTAGTTGCTTCTCCAGTCAGTGGAGGGTACTTCGAGAGGTATGAGGTCCTGCAGCAATACGAACGCTAAAATCGGTATTGGTGTGAGAAAGCACACTGCAAACACACGTGCGGTTGCTGTGGAGTGGACATAGCGTAGTAGTGCACGTGAACGTTTAGTTGTGTAAGCTCCATGTCGCCTAACTTGCACTCGTTCCCAGACGGAGTAGATATCGTTGACTTGCCGGAGAATGCGACGACTTGCATGGGCAATAACGCTTACCTTAGCGTTGCTGTTTGTCTCGAGCATAATCGAGTCATCGGGCACTACTAACACCATCCCAATTTCTTAAATGATAAGAAGAAGGCTTATCATAATATCAAAGTCGTTGTCACGTTCTTTGTCAAATATAAGCGAAGTCTCTGTCAAATATAAACTCGTTTGCTTTATTGGCTGGTGGACGTTTCAAAGTATAATCAGCGAGCTTACTTATCTGTCGAGTTTCGGCGTTGCTTCATTTGTACCTTATGATTGATGAATCGTACTGAAGGTAAATTATGATTAATTGAAGTTGACACAAGCAACATCCTGCGGCAGAACACAGCAGTAGTCAAATCAGAGCTGAAATGACTACCAAAAATTTTCAATCCTACATTTAAGCATTTAAACATGGATTTAATCCAATTTTAAATGTAGGAGTGAAAATAATGACAAGACCTCTAAACAGCTTATATTGAATAGAACACTCCTTTTAACCTGAAGATGTTTCATAAGTCATCAAGCACCTAATATTCATAGGAACGATTATAGAAACAATGTCGCCGAAAAATCTTACATACAAATCTGACAACATCATTTATATAATGATTTAAATATCAAGATCAGAATTTAGAAAGTTGCCATCTTAAGCGAACTTTCTATAAGTATATAATAAGATATCATACGATAAGCAACAATTATGAATTAATTATTTTTTTATCAGATTACTCTACCTCCTATAGTATATAGATAACAATGACAACACTAACATTTGGTAAATTTAAAGACAAGACTATCGAAGAGGTTTATGCCATCGATCCAAGTTACTGCCGATGGATGAGCAAACAACCAAGTTTAAACGCGAGCGATGAGATTAAAGACTTTCTTACGACTACGTTCGCGGATAGTAAAGAAGAAACCGATGAGTACGTTATGACCTGGGGTCGTCATAAGACTAAAACTCTAGATTATATTAAGAGAGTCGATCCCAAATATCTCGATTGGTTACGCAACAATCAGTTCGTTAAAGAAAAATGCTCACGACTACTCAAAGAGTTAGAAACCATCAATTAACAACAACCTGCAAACGTCAAATTAAAAAAATATTTTTTTTGTTCATCGAGTCAAAATAGTGTTTTTCTTTTCATGAGAGAGCCTAGTTAGCTACATAATTTTCTACTTCACCTGTTAGACGATTATAAGTCATTTCATTTTCATGAGCTACAATAACAAGTAAATTAACGCCTTGGCTCGAAGCATTGGTTCCCATCACCTGCAGGCTCTGCGGTACCTCGGCTTCGGTTAATCTACTAACATCAGCAACTAGCACTCGGTTAACAGTTGACCATTTTTGGAAATCGATAAGTCCATTCGTTAATTCAGGCGTCTGGTCACCGTTAATCGCACTGAGCTTGCTAAACTCATTACAGAAACTATGGAAGTCGTAGTCATACGAGATGTCGAATACTTGCTTGGATCCAATACGAACATTGAAGTTGCGAATCGACGAACCAGCCTGAACAGTCCAAGGAGCCGAATCGAACGGGCTTTGAAACTGCTGAACAGAAGCAGTAGCATAATTACCGGCCGATGTTTCAGCGAACGGAAGAAGAGCGACATACTTAGCATTCTTAAGTGAAGCTGATAGCTGCAAATCGAACGAAGAGTTCTGCTGAGTAGTGGTCACACCAGTGCCTGCTCGCTGATAGAACCATTGAGCATAGTAATCAAGGTACTTAACCGTCTTCATAGGTTTAGAGATGATCGAGCTCGGATTCTCAAGATCAACGAACGGAACGTATAGACGCGTCGTAGTAAAAGGAAAGTAGGTGCTATCAATCGTAGGCTCAAGCGAGTTGGTAATGGCGCCCCAGGCAACAGTGACCTGACCGGCAGCCGCAGGTAAAACACCTTCATTGGGGCTACCAGTTAACGAGGAGGCTACCATAATCGGCCACACTGAACCACTCGCAATTGTTGTAGACACGAGAGTCATAACCTTAGCATTCCCAGTGTAAGGAAGAGAAATTACAGAATTGCCCTGATTAACGCGAAGTCGTAGCTTAATCTGAGGATTAGCCATTAGATCGAGTTCCTTAAAGATCGGATGAAGATCGGTTAACTTAATCTTAAGCATGTAATTCCATGTTCCTGCAATCGTACCAGTAGCATTACTGCCAGCAACGAAAGCTCCGCGTCCAAACTGATTAGCAATATTCTTAGCAGCGCCCGATGCGATAGTAGGCCAGCCATTTGTATTGACGTCCCCCGATACAGGTGGATTCGCCAATAAACGCTTAACGAAACCATCATTAGCGCTCATCGTACCAGAACCCGTGCTTGATGCGACCGATAGTGCACCAGTTAAATCGGAAGCATTATTAGAATATCCATCTCCATAGGCACTAGCAGATGCGCTCCATTTTAGTGAACCTGAGCTATCCGGGAATAGGAAACTCTCAGCACCATGTTTCTCAACATAAGCAGGCGACATCTCAGCTTGAGCGCGTAGATTGTTAGCAAACATCTTGTATTCCGTCATCGATAGGATCGACTTGCCATTGAGTTCTAGAGACATAGCATCAATAACGTTCCAGACACCACATTTAAGTCCAACCGAGAGTCGATTAGCAGCGGCGCCAAGTACTTGAGAGGCATGACTGTTCTTCATACTCACTTTATAAGGCAGCATGATGTATGAATCACGTAAACAAGCAAAGCCTTCAGCACCATTTAGTTGAGACGTAGCATCAATCGTAATAACGCCATTAGCGTACGATCCTTGGTTAATATCAATTACATACGGTACTCGCTTGTTAGAGCTGACTTTGACCTCCGGATCCGCTTTTAGCGAAGATTGGTATAAAAATTGATCAGCTAACTGAGTGTCACTCATCTTAAAATAATTCGTTCTATATACGATCATATATAGATGAAACCAAAATTAAATGATGGCGCAACTGATTAAACCAGTAACGTCCGATCATGATCTGATTGAATTAGCGAAAATAATTAATGTTGATATTGATAATATCTATGAATCCAACGAGATTACCAAGCCTATCCGCAAGGTAGGTACCTTCCTAATCCTATTGAGACCTCCTGATCTTAAGATAGGACACTGGACATGCATCGTAGATGGTGTTTATTTTGATAGTATGGGCGAGGGCCTCCTAGACACTATGGAATAAAAAAATACAACGAGATTCAACTTCAAGGTACTAAAGATGATTATTGCGGCATATTTTGCTTATTGTTTATTTACGCTAAACAGAAGAATAGAATGGATCTACTGAAGAGGTTTATTAATTTAAATATAACCGTGCTTTAGCTTTTAATTATATAGAGCGGAGCTTAGAGAACTTGTTCGAAAAGATCTGCGACCTTTTGAACTTCGTTCTAATAGAGCGGAGCTTGTTCGAAAAGAAGCAATCATGTATCGTGAATTAACGATCTCGAGTGAAATACCTAAGGCAAAGCTAACCAAAGCTTTCAAAACTGGAAAACTAAGCTTAACAAAGGCTGAGCTTAAGGGTTCTGGTGCTATTATCCATTTGCATCCATCGAGTTATGAGAAGGCGCTTAAGGCTCAAAAAGCGGGTCGTGGAGTTAGATTGGACGTTACACGCCATGAAATTAAGAAAGGCTATAAGAAGCTCCAGGTTCCTCGGTTTGGGGAAAAGTGTGGAACGGTATTAAAACAGGTTTTAAGGCTCTTAAAGACTCTGGCTTGTTGTCGCGAGCCGTAGATGCAGCTGTTCCTGCTTTGGCTACCTATGCTGGTGCTCCTCAAGCTGCAATCCCTGCACGAGCTGCTATTAAATCAATGACTGGAGTTGGCGTCGATAGCGATAGCGAATCGGATAGAGAGGGCGGTCGACTTACCTTAAACGATGTCAAAACAAGAGGTAAACAAGCTCTTCGCTACATGAAAGATCGAGGTATTGCAACTGATCTCATAGATCTAGCTGAACGCAAACTCATTGAGAAAGCAACCAAGCCTGAACATGTAGATATGATCAAACAAGTTCGTAAGACCGTAAAATCGAGATACGGCGTCGGCGTCCCTAAGAAGACTAAGAAGTTTGTTAAAGGTAGCCAGGAAGCAAAAGATTACATGACTAAGATTCGAGCTATGAGAGGCAAGAAGACGAGTGGCGTTCGGGGTAGAGAACCTGCGGGAGGATCATTTTCACTCGGGAAAAGTAGTATGAAGGCAGGGAATTTTAAGATGTCAGGCACCGGTATGCGAGGCTCTTCATTTCGTTTGTAAACTATCAATTTAAAAAAAAAGCATTTTTTTATCTAAATTCACGCGGCCTAATCAATAACATGATTGAAACAGATATATCTCGGAAATGAACCTGCTCATCGTTTTGATTCCAAATTGATACAGTAATCGACGAACGGGCACCATCGTTGAGTTTCACCCAAGCGTAATTGCTAGGTCTATAGTAAATCAACTGACCAATCGAAGCATCGCCACGATCAAACGCCGCTAACAAATCACCCGATGGGACGTAATCGTTTTTGATCGCATCACAACGGACGACATAGGAACTGGTCGGATGAACTTGTGGGACAATATTCGATAAAAGAGAGGTAGCGGTCGTTGTTGGACCGCTTGGATACGATCCAGAAGCGAAACCAAGTACCTTACCGAAATTAGCATTATCGATAATCAGTCGAGGTACACGAGACGTAGATGGTAAACCTGATCCAGATGAGCTATAAAGCCCCGTTGATGGACGCGTATAGCTTCCAATCGTAGTCGGGGTAGGAGAGCAATCAAGCTGACAACTGTAATACGTACTATTTTCACTAATTTGAATAAAGAATACATTATTACCATCTCCATCGATCAGATAAGCTCCAGCGCTTACCAAAGCAGCTTGGATTTTTCGATTGATATCAGCATATCCGTACCAGCCATCTTGAAGATTTACATTAACTAGAGATGTTGTACTACCCGTAGGGACTTCAATCTTAAACGAGTTGTTACCAAAAGCTAAGCTATCAATATTGAAATCACTACAAAACAAGGATATTGATTGAACAGCGATATCATTATCTTTAAAATTAACGGACGAACCAGCGAATTCGTATCTATATGTATTATTTAATCCATTCTGAACTAAGTTCGTGCTATCAAGCTTAATGAAGCTTGCCATACTTGTTCTATTAGAGCACGCGGGGCGTGAATAGTAATTAGCTTATTTACGCTCAAGTGCGAAGTGTCAGCTTAACAAGTTCTCTAAGCTCCGCTCTATATTAATGTATTGATTTATATTTCAGGATATTAATTAAGCAAGATCCGGATCGATCTCCTTATCAAAGTTATAACGTAGTTTAGAGCGCACTGAATCAATGAAAAGCATCTGACCTTTTCTATCACCTGTAGCTTTATTATAATACCTAACGATATCATTTTCATTAACGCCACGAATATTGAAATCAGTCATAAGCAGCTTTAGATCACGCTTACTGTTAGCCCTTAAGATCGCTACATATTCGCAGTTGAGCCTGATCATCTTGTCAGTGCCAAACCAACTGTGACTTAGGAATATCGTACTAAGTAGGAAATGTCGCCCGCGAGTGAAATAGTGGGAGAAGACATTCTTTGGAGCCCCTTATCATTACTGAAATCATCAATGATCACAAGCTCTGGCTTCTTGCCGGGAGTTTTACGGATTGAATCGACTTGAGGTGGCTCATCGTGAAATGTGATGAATCCTTCCAATTTATCTCTAAGATAGTCATAGAGCTCTTGATTAGGATTACGAGCAATGATATGAAGATGACTAAAAACGTGAGGACTATGTTTTAAGATATGCATGCAGAGATTGTTCTTACCGCTGTAGGAGGGTCCTAGTATCACCATACGAAATAGCTTCTTGATACCTAATTCTTTGATATCACCGACCGTAGCGCTTTTATATTTACTCGGGAGCGCAGCTCCATAATCAGCAATTTCGCTCATTTTTTAAAGTGTTACTATATAGTATCGATAAGAAAAATGAGTGGCTTCGTATATCCACCTTCATTATTTGATTCTGGAATCTACAATCCGAACAACTATCTCTCTCAAGATCAGACCGGCTCTCTATCGTATGCTTATGCACAAACGTTATATCTAAGCAAAAACGATTACCGTCTATCCTATTTGACCGGAGTTAGTGTCGGTCAAGCAACTATTGGTTTAGCTCTTGTTCCTGATGATAATCTCGATATTAGTGGTCTCGGTACAATCTCTTGCTCAGAATTACTAATCGGTGGAGAACCTATCACATTAAATTTACCAAGCTACTTAACTGGAATTACGGAAGGTGTAGGATCTCCGGGCAAAGCACTTGTCCTTAATAGCTCTGCTAATATTGTATCCGGAGTAGCTAGCATGACGCTAAGCGGTACGTTATGCTGCTTCTTTAGTCGGAACATTATCGACTTCTTCTCAGCCGAACATTACATCTTTAGGAACGCTAAGCTCCTTAACAATTGGTGGTAATCTGACTTTACTGGTTCTAGTCGATCATTAACTGGTTTGACTACTTTAAGTCTCTCTGGTACTCTGACGAGTGGAACGATCAATGCTACTACATTTCAACAAAGTGGCGTGACGTATAACCTTGCTAGCTTTTTGACATCGATTCCAACCTCGTTAAGTGTTTCGAGTATTAGTACATCGTCACTGATTCAGAATGGTGTATCTACAACCTTGCTAGTTTCAACATCTATTCCATCTAGTTTAATTCAGTATTAACGCAAATACGTTTACAACCGTATAATCTATCTTCTTGACATCGGTACCGTCTTCAATATCACTTTCAAGTATTAGTACATCGTCACTGATTCAGAATGGAGTATCTTACAACCAAGCTTCTTGACATCGGTACCGTCTTCAATATCACTTTCAAGTATTAGCACATCGTCACTTATTCAGAATGGAGTATCTTACAACCTTGCTAACTTCTTGACATCGGTACCGTCTTCAATATCAGTTTCAACGATTTCTTCAGGTACTATATACGGAAATTTACAAACGGCTTCACAGACTGCTATAACAGAGATTGGAACTCTCGGTTCGCTTAATGTCAGCAATTCTATTAATTGTAGTTCGCTTACCGTCAACGGTGTTTCTATAACAACAAATGGTGGAGCTACTTGGAAGGTTTTCTCTGTTACAGCGGGCACTAATCACGGCGCTGGGAGTCGTCACGGAGAGTACAATTGTGCATCGATAATGATAAAGATACTATCGGAAGTAGCGCGGGTATATCATTCGCTATTGATACTGCTTCTGATGCTTCGTCAGGTCTCGCAATGACACCAAGTGCAGTAATATTAGCTAGAAGAACAGAGGTAGTTTTTGCTTTATCTGATCTTAGCTTCTTGACACGATCAGCAGATTCAGTTACGAGTCCTCTAACGGAACGGCTTCGCTTGCACCAGGATGGAAGGATATCTTTTGGAAACGTGGTAGGAGCTCAAGACTGGAATTTCCTTCGTCGTGTGGTTTGCGCATTGGCTCGCAGGAATTGCAAAGATTGCACGACTTCAATGGAATCAGTTTTCATCGGGAAACAATTCGAATTATTTGAGCTTTGATCCGTTGGCGGAACTCTAACGCTCTTTTATTAAAGCAAGCGGTTGGTCGGGATTGGTGTCCCGATCCAGAAAGTCAGTTTCACGCTGGCTCATCCTTTGGTGCAATCAATGGTTTCATATTCGAGGCAAATGGCGTTTCGGCAGCTCTATCATGGCGTGGTTCATCATACTCATCTTATGTGGGGATAGGCAGCTATAGCTCTACAACCCAATCTATTCGTTTTGCGGCCTATGATAGTAATTTTTCATTCACCGCTTACGTCCCGGTCTATGGAGGCTCCTACACGAATGTATCTGATGAACGATTAAAGAGGATATTGAAGACATACCATACGGATTAGACACAATAATGGCACTGAAACCGAGGCGCTTTAAATGGAAGCAGGACGAAAGAGTATCTATTGGATTTATTGCTCAAGAAGTTCAACCTATTGTACCTGAGCCAGTATCAACACCAGAAGGAGACCTAATGAGTTAAATAGCGAGGGTCTCTATCTATCACGATGGGCGTTGATTATGCATCGCTAACCGCCATTCTTTGCAAAGCAATTCAAGATTTAAATGGCATCGTATCTATTCAACAAGTGAACATTGAGCAACAAAGAATTGAATTAATCGGTCTCTTAAATCGTATCAGCTTGTTGAAAATTCGAATCCTTAAATATAGATATAATGCCAGTTACATATACTATTCAATTATCGAGGAAGAAGCATAAAAATATGATGTTACTTTTAGTGACGGTCGGCCTAATGTTTCTTTTGGTGCTATCAGAAG
>JAAVTI010000926.1:0-93981 GCA_011947335.1 Phytophthora constricta
ACGCCGCCTTCCTTGCCGAGGTGGACGACTTCCTGACTGCATGCGACCTACCCACGTTCCCTGCAGTCCACTCGCTGCATTTCAAGGAGGACGACAGCAGCGATTTGCCCACCGCCTTCGCGCACCAAGCGCCGCCACAGCCTCAACCGACGTGCAAAAGGAGGAAAAATACGAACCCCAAAGCGACTGACGCAGCGACGAAGCGAGAACTGGAGAAGGCAAAAGACCGCAAACGACGAAGCGCCTACAGGGAGCGACGACGCGTGGAACGGGAAACTCTGCAGCAACAGGTCGGAGAACTGTCGGCGGAATTGACGGAATTGGTGAAGACCAACACGAGGGACAAGTTGGCCTCATTATCGTGGAAAGTGATCGCCGAGAGACAGTTGCAAGCTCGGCTGAGTGCCGAGAAGGAGCAGCGGGAGCTGGTCACTGCAATTGACAGTCGCGCTGCGATGATTCAGGAATTTAAGACATTTGTGCACACTCGACTTTCGAAGGAGGTGGCACTGGTTGAGGATGTTGAGGATGAGCTGGACGGAGAGCTCTACAAGCGCAAGAAGATTCGACTGGAGCCGTCCGATGCGGAGTTTTACGAGGTCTATCTGCAGGAATTGGACGCAATCTACGCACAGACGGACGATAACTTGAGAGCTTGTGGACTGGACTCGACGGATTTGGATGAGGAGGACCACAAGCACCAGTGGAAAGAGGATGGAGAGACGGGTTACTTCCTGTATGGGAATAAGAACGTACTCCCGTTCGACTTCCAGAAGACATGTCGATATACATGGAGAGCAGCACAAATGGCCCACCGCCAGGAGGATAGAGAAGGCTTTGACAACGTCGTCGACCCTGAAAATACTGCTGCTTTCAAGTTCCGAGTTACAACTCGCCTCAAGTCAGGCAGGGTCGTGTCCGTGTTTCAGCGCGTTGTTGTGCGTCGATACAAAGAAAAAATCGTCAAGTGATTGTCTGGCGATCCTTCACAGAGGGCGAAGGAATGTTCACTGGCATGCACGCAGATGAATCAGGGTGCTGTGTCGCCACTCCCATTGAGAGTACGACAACAACAGGCACATTGACGAGAACTTTCATGCGTCATATACCTATGCATTTCAGTCGGACAGTGGCACAGGAGCCGACCGCCAAACAATTTACTGGATTAATGCTTACCACGGGAACGCAAGATTCTACGGAAGTCATCAATAGACTACAGAAGTTGTTGCTGGAGGATGCGTGAAATAAGTGCAGCAAAATGAAGACGTCGGCTTGGTAGTTTTCCTGCTAGATTTCTTCCGGTATTTGGTCAAGCAAGATGCAGTGTCATCATGGTATAGTTCGCGTCGTCGTGGCGATGTCGGACGCTCAAGTCCATGTTAATTTGAGGATTTCTACCGTCGCGTAATCTGCTATATCTCCGTAAATTGAGGTGCTACATGAGAATGGCAGTGCAAAGGGATCTCCCATGACAACGGCAAATTTAACTCCGCACGAGGCCCTTAAACAAGTCGTCACCGGTTTTAGAGTCTAAAGGTAGGGGTCACTAGAGATGGGATCGCAAGCGACACAGCGCCATCCCAAGTCGATTCGGGATCTCGTTGACATCCTCGATTCCTGTTTCAAGCACGATGCAAGTAAATCAGGTTCACCATCCGACATGTGACTGAAATGCAATGGCAGTAGCGAATGCAAATTTGGACGAGAGATACTGTCCCAAAAGCACCTGCCAAAAATGGAGTACTTTGTGTACAAGCAACCATTACATCAACAACTCAGTCAAAATGCGTGTCGCGCTCTTCAACGAATTTCTTTCGAGAACGGTTGCACGTACTTTGTTCACATGATCACGGGACGCATGCCCAACCGCATGAATGTTAAAAGGGTGAAGCGAATTGTCGTTTCACTTATCGATTAACCATGACCACGTCAGATGCCGTGTTTCTCGCCGAGGTAGAGGAATTTTGAGCTCATGCGAAATCCCGATGTTCCCAACATTCCAAACATCCCGAACTCTACAAGAAAGTGGCAACCTTGCTAACGATCCCCTCCTGGCAACGACCAGCTCGACATGCTTGGAACGGGTTCACGTTGCTGCCTCGGAAATTCATCTGAATTCCAGGAAAACTCGAACGGCACCTGATGATGCTGCCAAACGCGAGCTGGAAAAGGCAAAAGACCGTAAGCGGCGTAAAGCCTATCGAGAAAGACGACGGATCGAACGTGATAATTTGCAACAGCAAGAAAGTCATCTGTCGGCGGAGCTGGCGAAACGGGATGCTGACAAGACTTCGATGGCTTCAGTGTGGAGAGTGATCGCGGAGAGTCAAATACAAGCTCGATTGAATGCCGAGGCGGAGCAGCGTCAATTACTGGCAGCGATTGACGCCCGAACAACTATGATCCGGGGGCTGAAGGAGTTCGTACACGGTCGCATCGCGAAAGAGGTGGAATTGGTGGATGATACGTTGGCAAAGCAGTCATCTCAGCGCAAGAGGGTGCGACTCGAACCTTCCGATGCAGAATTTTATGAGGCGTACGTCGATGAGTTAGACTCAATTTTCGCGAAGACGGACGACATTTTACGTGCTTGTGGTCTAGATTCTACGGAAGTAGACTGGAGCGACTCCAAGCAAAAATGGAGAGAGGGTGTTGGCACGGGCTACTTCATGTACGAGGATAAACACGTGATGCCCTTTGACTTTCAGCAGACATGCGAATCTCTGTGGTATATGGCCCAAATGCCCCACCGCCAGGAGGATCGGCGAACCTACAACCAACTCGACGAGCCGGAAAATACGGCAGCGTACAAGTTTCGTGTGACCACCCCTCTTCAGTCGGGCCGAGTCGCGTCGATACAGCAGCGTACCGTTTCTCGCCGCTATAAGCAAAAGGGTTGCGAGGTGATTGTTTGGCGATCCTTCTCAGAAGGAGAAGGTATGTTCACTGATATGCACGCGGATGAGACTGGGTGGCTGGTAGTCACCCCGTTGGAGGGTATATCCGTAGCAAAGGCAACCTTGGTGAGAACCTACATTCGCAATATTCCAATGCACCTCAGTCGTGTCGCGACGCATGACCTAGACGTGACGCAGTTTACTGGAGTCGTTTTTGACGCTGCAAAGCAGGATGGCGTCGAACTTGCGAGTGGTCTTGAGAAGCTACTTTTTGAGGATTAGCAACGTGCAGATAGCTGGCATCGTGGATTAATTGCGATTTTTTAAAGCATGGAAGCAATAAAGATGTCTATGTGTTGACTCGCTGCACGCTTGACATGTCTGGAAGAGACTCGTTGCGATTCATACTCACCCAACAAAAAGCAGATGCCAGATCGACGAACATACTCTCAGTTTCTTACCAATATTCATCAGGAAAACCTACCTTTAATAGAAGTACTTTCGTACTTAATTAAAAGTCTAGTGAAGTGCTTGGTCAGGAGCAAGTCTTACATCAATATCGGCATTCAAGTTCCTAAAACGAATCAGTATCGCAAATGCACTCATACCTTCGCTTATACTGTAGTTTAAACCTCACGTTCAAACCATCGTCATTTCATAAGCGTGTAATGAATGTTACAGACTTTGTCGTCACCAAAACAAAACAAAATTGCGTATGTTAGCATTGTTGTGGCGAACTGCTTTTCTTTCTTCTATTCCAACTCATGTGACTGATTTGAGCTTTTCGTATGTAGAGTTGATAATGCCCCATGACATCAGCGACCGGAAGAAGTTCATCTGGACGCCACGATACAACCGTCGCACACTGCAACCCCGTTCCTTGTACGTGAGCACCAAAGCCTCCAAAGGCCCAATGAACGGCTTACCATACTCACTCTGCATCCGTGTTCTCGCCACTAACCAACACAAAAACACAAATAATAAATCAAAAAGTCAAAACAAACTGCAGCAGGAATCAACGATTCGCTTTATACCAACATGAACGCACCATTGATAGGAAACGAGACGGTGCTGATCACCGCACCCAGCATTGCTCCACAGACGAAGTCATTTGTCATCGTCGCTGCCGGTGACTCTCCTCTTGGGAAAAGTTCTCTTACCCGTCCTCTCAGACCAAAGAATAAAATATTGCCCGGGCCGTTGCGACACAAAATGGCTGTCAGCCCTCTGTAGTGCTCTCTCAGTCCGTACTTGTTCACGTGCAGCATGGCGTCATAAGCGCCCGCGATCTCCCGATTAAACTTGGGCGTCTGCAGCAACGTTTGTGCCCTCTATAAAATCATAAAAACGGCATTAAATCCATATTTTCGCCAGCATTTCGGCCATTTCCACCCATTTTCTCGTTTTCTCGCACCTCAAACGGGGCCAAAACGGCCTCGGACGTGCCCGCCATGCCTGCTGCCACCAGATTTAACCCCGACGCTCTCCGAAGCGATTCACCAGCAGCTCGTCGTAGAAATTGTACAGCCCAAACATGATGGATTTGGACACCATGGCTTGCAGCAAAGGGGTATTACCCCTCGGTACAGCATCATTAAACCCTCACTGCGGACATTTTCGAAGGCCTGCCATGTATTTAACCCAAACAGCTAGAAATAGAAACCGTTAAAACATTGATTCGTAATCACATCAAGCGAATAGTACCCTGGGGTACTACTAGTGAGAATGGGTTACATTATACCTGCTGCCGGAACATGACTTTATTGGGCGGAAACGTAACCAGGATGTTGATGGCGGCCGCCGTACCCCGCAGAAGAACTCACGCAGGTGCGGGTAGCGTACGAAAAGTCCTCGCGCCGGGCGTCGTCGTCCCTGGCGCGCTCGGCCCCGCGTCGCTTAAATAGCTCTCCATACTGGGCGGGGGCTCGGGGGCGGCGTGCGCTGCCGGCCCCTGATGTGATAATGACGCGGGTATAATTGGACCGTACCCCAGGTTACGCTGGATGATGGGAGAGACATGACGTGCATAATATATGGAGGTTTGTATAGGTTACAAATAACAAGCTTTAATTCGATGGTGTGGCAGTTAAACTGTACCACTGAAACGGTACATATGAGCTTTAATATTATGGGCAGTTGCCTTGAGCAAAGGACTTTGCTTTTTAATTAATTATTTTAAAAGCTCGTATAGGCACTAAATAAACTAACAAGAAATCGAGGGGTAGTAGGTGATGCGTGTCTGGGAGAACTGGGTCGAGTTCCCCTCTGCACTTACATTGTGACCACGAACCAGTCTCCAAAGTTCGTGGAGAAGTACTTTTCGGGCCTGGACGCTTGCTCTCAATTGCCGCTGCTGCCGTTCGGCACTAATTCTCGCCTGCAGTTCTCGCTCTGCTTCCTCCTTCCACCGTGCTAGCTGGTCTCTTTCTTTCTTGGCCTTTTGCTGCTTCTCGAGCTCGGCTGTGAGCTCGTTAATTTGACGGTGCAAACTCTCGAGTTCGAGGCGTCGCCGCTCTCGGGAGACCAAACGTCGAAGACGATCTCTTGCCCGTACTCGGTCTCGCCTTGCTGCAATGTCAGCGTCGCTTAATATCCTTCGACGTTGGCGTTTGGTAGCGCGAGTCTGAGAAGGAGTGATATTCACCCGAAACGACTCAGTGCAGTCAAGCAAATGGAGTGCCAGGATCGATGGGACTTTTGGCAGGTCGGACGACGTGAGGAAATCCTCCACCTCTGCAAGGAACGCTGCGTCGGAAATCGACATGGCGAAATGGGAAGTGAGACCGGTGTGAGGTGCAGCAAGACCTGGTAGCGATCGCGTCAACATGGAAAACAGCTCTGTGATGATAACCAACTACGCGCAAATCGGTGATGCGCAAGAACCTCAACTTGAAGCACTCGTAGTGGATAAAGCTGTCCTACCATGACTACAACCCGCCTACGTTTAGTCAGTTTGGAGCTTCTCGAGAGCTCAGTGACTGCGGCGCAGTTTTCCTCCCCTGACTCGAGGATCATGCCCGTAAACTGCTTCGTTGTGTGGTAGAACTCATCAACTCCCTTAAAGTACATCGGCACATTGCGGACACACGTTCTCGCCAGGGTTGTAGGGTCCGACGTATCGGTCGCTGGAGTGCACACGTTCCACCCGGTTTCGTCCGCGTGCATGCCAGCGAACTTTCCTTCTCCATCCATGCTCGCTCGCCAGACGATCACCATACGTTCGTGTTCTTTGTATCGGCGGACAAGTACGCGCTGCAGCGCTGAAACACTGCTGCCTGACTTCAGGCGAGTCGTCAAGCGGAACTTTAGTGCCGTCGTAGTGTCTGGGTCTTCGATACCGCTGAAATGCTCTCGGTCCTCTTGGCGATGAAGATAGTGGGCAGCTTGCCATATAGTCTGGTGGGTCTGCTGTACATCGTAGGGTAGCACTTGCTCGTCTACACGCTGAAAGTACCCGGTCTCGCCGTCCTCATTCCACTCTCTCGTGCGCTCTCCTGTTTCGGTTGAACTACAAAACACCTCGTCCACCTGAGTGTACGTTGTCTCTAACTCCAGCAGGAATACTGCAAATATGTCGGCATTAGTGGGCTGAGCTTGAATCCGCTTGTTTTGGTCGAATACTTCGACTTGTTTGTCGTAAACGTAGCTGCGAGGGGGTGGTCGAAAACCATGCCTCGGAATTGCTGCAGCAGGGCTGATCGAGCTGCAACCGCCGCAGCTAGTCGACGCTGCTGTGCCTCAGAACTCAACCGAGCCTTTAGCTGTCGTTCTGCCACCATCTTCCACGTCGATGACGGGAGTCGCCCTACATCCCGGGCTTTCTGTTGTGTACTAAGCTCCGTAGTGAGATCCCCCACTTCCTGGCGCAGTTTATCCCGCTCCATTCGGCGGTTTGCTCGATACATAGCACGTCTTTTGCGGTCTCTCTCTTTATCCAACGCACGCTTGGCTTCGATCTCCGTCTTCTGTTGCTCAAAGTCTATCGAGAGTGTTCGAAGAGCAGCGCCATCCATTTGTCCCAGGAACTCGGCGAACATTTTGTCTGACTGGGTTGGTGGCGTGGTGCTGTCATCGTTACCATGCAGTGCCTGAATCCAAGGGAACACTGGTAGATCGCACGAGGTCAGGAAGTCTTCCACCTCAGCGAGGAACGCGGTGTCTGATGCTGATGCTGTCATACGAATCGAATGGGGAATGCAGCAAATTTACCAGGCTGCGTGCCGCCTCACGATCTCAGGTGCTGATCACCATCATGAGCAACATCAACAGGTGATCCCGTACATTGGATGGGCGTTTACGTATTGTCTACAAGCATTCTGCACGAGCTGTTAACTCGGCGCCACAGGCTGTGGCCCACAGCAGTGGCGTGACCGAAGTGAACGGATTTCGTTGTTTTTCATCGCCATCCGCTTAGCCACAAAGACTGAACTGCGCCCAAGGTTTTCGTTCTCATTCTCGGAATGAACCTCGGCATCCAGCGCACGCGTCATTTTCAGTGAGTGCCATTTGCCTGGCTTTTGTTGCCACAATCACTGCATGCACGCAAGCCAGATTACCATCAAACGATGACAGCTTCCTGAAAACTCTTCGGGACGTGATTTTGACGTGCGTGTTGTTTACCTGCCTTGCAAGTTGCAAGTTCAACGCTTTGCCTTGAGTAAACTCAAATAGACGGCCACTTCAAAAGCCAAAAATCAAAAATCAAGCGTCTTGCCTTAAGTTGATTGATCCTGAGATCGGAAGGTGTGTGTACAACGTCAAGTTGTTGCCAACAAACGCAAATGCTACAATGTTCCCTAGCGGGAAAGCCCTGGTGGACCGCCAAGTACAGCACCACTATGCAAGTGGTATATAGTGGTCCTTCACATGGCCGGGGGACTGCAGTGTTCGCTCGTCCGTGTATCAGACCTGATTTCGGGCAGCTCTCCGGTGATCGCACCGCTGCCAATTTGCTACACAGGAACCGCAATTCTCGCAGCAGCGCTATGTGAGCAGTGCTCACTGAGCACACGGTCTCGATTCCAACAATCACACGGGTCTCAATTCCGACTCATCGCCCAATGCTTGGGCCAAGCGGCGACAGCTTCATTTTATCGTGGGATCTGCATTTTGGGGCCGCACTGTGGCCGGAAAGCGACACCTTGGCCCGTTCGCAGCAAGTCGATGTCGTATATCACCCGCTCCGTCTCTTCTTTCCCGTCATGGCGGTCTTGTGTCGCTCTCTCTCGAAGGTCTCAACACCGTTCGCTTCACCGAAAAGAGAGCTCGAGCACAAGAGCTCATTCATCGATCTTGCAAGTCGTAGCGCAAAGCTCAGCTTCCGATACTGTACATATTCGTCTCCGATGCAGCTCATCCGTGAGCTTTCGCTGCTTGTAGCAATGCTTCAGGTCGTGGTAATTTCCGCAGAGACAACCGCGTCCTACATGATGCAGACCACCACCATCTACACGGACGAGACCTGCAGCAGCTCGGCGGTGAACGTGTTGGTGATTGTGAACGACAATTGTTCTGCTGTCGCATGCTCGCCTCGCGTCTTCGGCAACAACACCGACTACTACAAGGCGACCACGTGCTATTCGGCAGACAACTACTCGTACGACCCAATGCAAGACATTTTCGAGGGGCAGGCATTCGTGGAGGGCCAAGCCTACAGCAACACCAACTGCACTGATGATGCCTATCTGTATCGCCAAGGGCTCGTTGCTGGTGGTTGCGAACCGTTCACGACTAGAAACAACCACAGCGTCAGTGTCACACTTAGCAGTGATGGCTCAGCTGCCATGATCCTGTACGACAACACGGAGTGCGTCGACCCGCCTCTCACGACGTACGCGCTGGGAAACGATACGCTTGCAAACCATCTCTGCTACGAAGGTATCAGCAACACCGGGTTGGTCCAGTACATTGCCAAGTATTACGTGCACGAAAACTACGACTCGGCAAGCAGTGGGGGCTCCGATACAGCTACGAAGGGAGCAGCGGGTTCAGGGAGCTCCAGTCATCGTGCTGCGATTTATGGCGGCACTGCAGCTGCAGTTGTTGCGATGACACTTGTTATCGCTGCGTTTATTCTTTATCGATGTCGCAGGCCACAGAAGCGCCGCAAGATGGAAGGGACTTTGGCCTTGCTGGAGGAGCTCAACACAGGACCAAACGGAACCTTTCAGATGCCTCGCAAGTTCGACCACATCTCGAGCAGCCGAACGACTGTGCAAGCGCCGACATCGGCTCGAACTTGGGACGACGACACCATCGTGGCAGCTCGGATACCGCGCGATAAGGTAATGGTTAGTGGCCTGTTAAGTCGTGGTGCATTTGGCGAGGTGTACAAAGGAGCATACCATGGCCAGACAGTCGCTGTGAAAATGCTGCTCCCCGACACTCGACGTAGTATTCCTCATGTGAACGCCTTCATGGAAGAAGTGAAGATGGCGGCTGTTATGGAACACGCGCACATCGTCAAATTCATCGGCGTTGCGTGGGATTCACTCACAGATCTCTGCTTCGTCACGGAATTTATGGATGGAGGCGACTTGAAAGCGTTGTTGGTGAAATACCAAGAGCAGAACCGTCCGACCGGTTTTGATCGACCCAAGATCAAGATTGCATTGCATGTGGCTCACGCACTCACATATTTGCACTCACTTGACCCCCGTGATTCACCGAGACCTCAAATCAAAGAACATAATGTTGAACCAAAAGCTGGATGCAAAGCTGACCGACTTCGGCATCTCGCGAGAGTGGATTGACGCAACAATGACAGCGGGTGTGGGCACGTCGCTGTGGATGGCTCCCGAGGTTATGATCGGAAATCCGTACGACGAGAAAGCGGACATCTTTTCGTTCGGCGTGGTGCTATCTGAGCTCTCAACTCACGCGACGCCATACTCGTTTGCAAAATTGTCTGGGTCGAGTCAGCCAATGCCTCGCACCGTCATTCTTCAAAATGTAGCAGCAGGGATATTGAGCGTGAAATTCTCGAAGTCTGGACCGGACTCAATTGTGAAGCTGGGTCTCGAATGTGTGTCCTGGGACCCCAACGAGAGGCCAACTGCGGCCGAAGCGCTGTACAGACTTCACAAAGTATTGATACAAGACATGACGGGAGACGAGATGGAGTAAAGTACAGCATGGAGGAAGTAGTGTAGATTGATTTGTCGTTGTCGATGTCATTGTGAAGTTATGAAAGCGAACCATTCACCTCAACCACGCCGTGGCTCACGCCACCTTGAATCCAGATGCAACTTTCTACAGAGAACTTCCCGCGAGACCGTCGTTTTGGAGACGGATGACGGTCCAGCAGAAGCGACTTGTACTATTAGAGAGCCTTCTTGGCAAGAAGTTCTTGCCAGAGAGTGCACTTGCGGTGGGACTTGATGTGCTGAGCCGCAAAGCCTCCCGGAGCATCACTACTTTTTTGATCGCGTAGACGCTTGGACCCACATCACTTCTCGTTTCGCCACGACAACACTTGTGACCACTTCCTCGACCAACGAAGTGCACTTGATGCAATCCGTGAACGTCTTCTCGGACGCCTCGTGCGACTCGCCAGTGTCGCTGCAAATTACGACGACGTCCGACTGCGTCAGTTCCGAATGCACTGCTTCGCTCATCGGATCGGACTACTACTACGTCTCCACCACCTGTCCGTCGAACGCATACTCGTACGCCGACGAGGTATTCGGAGATACCAGCTACTTGCTGGTTGATTTGTACAGCGGGCTCGACTGCAGCGACAGTTTCTATGGACATTATGTATTCCTTGCCTCGGGCGAGTGCAATCCTCAAAGCTCGAGTGGGGAAGGCGTCATTGCATCACTTTATTCCAATGGGTCTGCCCAGCTCCAGTACTTCTTGGACACGTCGTGCCAATACGCCGTTGTCGATCCGTATTCAATCACTGAAGACCTCCTTACGAGTCACACGTGCTACATGAGTAGCAAATTTACTCCAACTCAGAAGGCTCGGCGACAAATGGTGTCACCAGCTCGGCTGCCAGTGACAGCAGTACGACCGCGGACAGTGTCAGCTCCGGAACCAATGGAAGTGGAGGTGCTAGTTCTGGAGGAACGACGACAACGGATGGAAGTGGGAGCAGCTCTAGTTCCTCGGGCGTTAGTGTCGGACTTATTGCCGGAATCGCCATCAGTTGTGTCGTGCTGTTGCTGCTTGTTGGTCTTTGCTGCTGCTGTTGGCGCCGAAGTCAACGTCGCAGTAAAGAGGAGCAGGAGATGCAGCACGTTGCCAGTCCTGCCCTGTTTGAGCAGCCCGTTGATTTGAGTACACACTTTCAACAAGCACCGATGACTCCACCCAAGTCCAGTACAGCGACAGCAACGCTTTCCAGTTCGCGAGATGGTATTGCTAACAAGTTGTGGGATGATGAAGCTATTGTCGCCGCTCGCATACCAAGAGAGAAAGTCGTTGTAGAAGACCTCATCAACAGAGGAGGATTCGGAGAGGTCTACGGGGAACGTACAACGGACAACGAGTCGCCATCAAGATGCTCCTGCCTGCACGCAAGAAAAGTATTCAGCAAGTCAACGCCTTCTTGTCCGAGGTGAAGCTCATGACTACACTCGACCATCCACACATCGTCACTTTCATCGGTGTTGCTTGGGATTCGCTCACAGACCTATGTGTTGTGATGGAGTTCATGACGATTGACCTTAAGAAGCTATTGGGCAGGCTCCACGAGCAGCACGAGCCCACGGGTTTCGATCATGACAAGGTCAAGTTGGCGCTGCAAGTGGCTCATGCACTCACGTATTTGCACTCGTGTGCACCTCCCATCATTCACCGGGATCTCAAATCGAGCAACATTTTGCTGAACGAGAGCATGGATGCCAAGGTGACAGACTTCGGCATTTCTCGTGAACGCGTGGACGCGACGATGACGGCTGGGGTGGGGACGTCGCTGTGGATGGCTCCAGAGGTGATGCTTGGAGATCGATACGACGACAAGGCGGACATGTTCTCGTTCGGTGTGGTACTGTCCGAATTGGACTCGCATGTCCTCCCGTACGCCGACGCCAAGGTGAACACTCGTTCTGGCGGGCAGATCTCTGACGCAGTCATCCTTCAAAAGGTAGCCATGGGTCAGCTACGCGTGCAATTCTCTGGGAATGGTTTGACTTCCATGATGCAATTGGGACTCGCATGTGTGTCGTTGGACCCGAAACTGCGCCCCACCGCAGCGGAGGCACTCTATCGACTGCAACAGATCTTGGCAAGCAAAGCGTAGGTCGGAGACCATCTCATTTTTAATCATTTTGATTAAAACGGAGTGGCACCACAACTGAGACCTCGTTCTGTGCCCCCACAAAATATCAAATAAATAATACCATAATTAACTAGCTCTGGCCAATTCATGCAGACTTGTTGTGCTGTCAACGCTCGGACGCCAGCAGAGCAACAGTTCAGTTCACCCGGTGTTGCACCGTGCCCCTTCTCGGCCAATGGATGGATGGCCGACGGCCAGGATCCCGACAATATCATTTATATCGATTTCCGGAAGCAAGGAAAATACGAAACGTTGTCTCATCTGGCAACAAGATAAATAAATAACCGCGCATCGATGGTCATCCAAGTACATTATCAGTAAATTAGCTAGCAGCTATATTCATGTACCACCACCGTCACCCTAACCTAGATGCACGAGCCCACAGTCGCCACATACCAGTACTGCTTGTTCACCTTCAGGATCATCTCCAACGACAGAGGGTTCAAACATGATACTGAGAGGGTCGGGTGGTGTTTCAAAGGGAGTTTGAGAATGAGATAGTGGGGCCAAGCAAACGAATATCCCCGGTGAGCACTCACACCCACAAATACAAAATTTGCATTGCCTTCTCAAATTCTAAAATAAATATCTTCAAATCAAAAAATATATAAATACGGCATTTTTAGGTCATACCAAATATATTTTTAAAAGATATATTTTTCGGGTTCCCTGCCGACGGCCATCCATCCCCCGTCGAAACTTGACTTTGCGCGACTGGAGTATGCGTCCAGCAGGAAACGCGGCCCTTACTGGGTTCATGTGCACCCAGAAGGCCTGCTCGACGTTCGCCACATTCCTCGATTCCAGTCGTGCCACACAATACGCGACGACTCATCTAAAGTGTTGATTCGACTCCATGGAGTCCGTGAATGTGTTTACGGACTCGTCCTGCAGCTCCGTGCCGATCTCCATGTCCATGGCCGAGTCCTCAAGCTGTGAGACCGCCGACTGCGCAGCGACGTACGTTAATTCCGCCTACTACTACTACACCATCGCGTGTCCCTCCAACGCCAAGACCTATGCGGCCGACGTGTACGGCAGCACCAAGTACCTCTTGGTCGACGCCTACAGTGAGACTGACTGCTCCACGTACACCGGAACGGCGGTGATCGTTGCATCAGGGGAGTGTGAGGTACTTGGCACCACAAGCTCCGTCATCACCACGATTCACTCAAACGGATCCGTGAGTCTGCAATACTACGAGGACTCGGACTGCACGTACATCACTTCAACGTATGTTGTCAGCAAAGATGTTATCACGAGCCACTCGTGTTACGGAGGCATTAAGCTCTACTCGAACTCGGAGGGGTCTACGACGAACGGAACCAGTGACAGCAGTTCAGGTCTGGGGGTCGGCGCTATCATCGGAATTATCGCTGGAGTCCTCGTTCTTATACTGGTGATCGCTGGAATTGTGTTCTGGCGATGCCGACAGAATAAAACACAGTAACAACAACAGCAGATTCAGACGCCGGGAGTATTGGAACAAGCTGTCGGGTCGTACGAGCAGTTCGCGAGAGCCCCGGTGACCCCTAAGTACAATGATGGAACAGACTCGACGGTGCTGATTAGCTCGGATGGCCCTACGCAAAGTAAGCTGTGGGATGATGAAGCGATCATCGCCGCTCGTATTCCAAGAGAGAAAGTCATTGCAGAACATCTCATTAACAGAGGAGGTTTCGGAGAGGTCTACGCCGGAACGTACAACGGACAACGAGTCGCCATCAAGATGCTCCTACCTGAGCGCAAGAAAAGCATTAAGCAAGTCAACGCCTTCTTGTCCGAGGTGAAACTCATGACTACACTCGACCATCCGCACATCGTCACTTTCATTGGCGTTGCCTGGGACTCGCTCACAAACCTCTGCGTTGTGATCGAGTACATGACGATTGACCTTAAGGAGCTACTGGGCAAGTTCCACAAGCAGCACCTGCCTACAGGTTTTGATCACGACAAGGTCAAGTTGGCGCTGCATGTGGCCCATGCACTCACGTATTTGCACTCGTGTGCACCTCCAGTTATCCACCGGGATCTCAAATCGAGCAACATCTTGTTGAACGAGAGCATGGATGCCAAGGTAACGGATTTTGGCATATCTCGTGAACGCGTGGACGCGACGATGACTGCAGGGGTGGGGACGTCGCTGTGGATGGCTCCGGAGGTGATGCTTGGCGATCGATACGACGACAAGGCGGACATGTTCTCATTCGGTGTTGTGCTATCAGAATTGGACTCGCACACGCTTCCGTACGCTTACGCAAAGAGTAACAACAGCTCGGGACATCCAGTTGCAAAATGGCCGCGTCACTGACGCGGCCATTTTGCAACTGGTGACGTCCGGTCAACTACACGTGCAGTTTTCAGGAAACGGACCAAAGTCGATGGTGGAGCTAGGCTTGGCTTGTGTGTCGTTGGACCCGAAACAGCGACCGACAGCAGCGGAGGCGTTGTACAGACTGCAACAGATCTTGGCCAACGAAGTGTGATGTGCGTGTGTATAATACCGTGGTGTTGTAGCTACATCCCACTAAGCGATGCACCACAAATGTTGACAACTTGCATCGCTTAGTGGGATGTGTGCCCACGATTAACTGGACTTAAGAAAACCCAGAACCTTGACCGTGTTGCCTTCATTTGCGTCTTCTTCGTGGTCGAACAGTTTTGATTCATGTTGCATGTGGCCGCATGATTTTGCACTGCAATAGTACTTGAGGTGCCTCGAAAAATCACCTTTGGAAAGCTATTCGATCCGAGCGAGCAGCGTGCACCACAATGGTGGACCTTATTGTAGCCACATGCTAGTTGAATGGCTGCGTGCAGGTGATGTCGTTGAATATTACTCGTTGGCTTTCGAGGCTGGAGAACAAAATGCTCAAGGGTCTGTGCGTTTCACTGCTTCCTGGTTGAAATTCGGCAGCACTTTTTCTGTGGTTGCCTCGAGTTCACTGTGGGGTGATGCGCGAGCTGTCGTGTGGGGCAATGGCTTCACTTTGATGCATCCCCCGGCAAGACAACTGCGTCCAGAAGAACGACTACTGAATCGAAGGGTGCTTGCAGTTTACTGTTCGCACTTCTTAATCCACCTTGACTCGCTCACTCGGCATTTGGCTGCACCCACTATGATATCCGTGAATGTTTTCTCGGATGCCTATTGCAGCTCCCTGCCGGTCTCAATGTCAATGGATAACACCACCGCATGCGTCGCCAAAGACTGTTCCACGAACTACTTCAACGGGACCGACGATTTTTACTACTACACGGTAGAATGTCCCTCGGATGGCAAGGCCTACGCTGCTGACGTGTACGGGAGCGCCGAGTATCTCTACGTTGAGTCTTACAATGACAGCGACTGCTTGGCGTACAAGGGAACGGTTGTGGTCCTCGCTACGGGTCAGTGCCAAACCTTTGGCACTTCAGGGTCTTCCGTGATCACGACAATCTTCTCCAATGGGACAATTAAGTGGCAGGGCTACCAGGACATGACATGCTCGTACACCAGCAGCAATCCTTACTTTATCAGTAAGGAGTTGGCTGCGAGTCACTTATGCACATAGAGCTTGAGGATCTACACAAATGCGGACATATCTGGAACGGCTGCCAACAGCAGCTCGGGATCAAGTGCCAATACCAGCTCTGGATCAGGTGCCACCAGCAGCTCTGGCTCAAATCCCAATAGCAGCTCCGAAACAAGTGCCAGCAGTTCGGGATTGGGCGTCGCACCAATCATTGGAATTATCGCGGAGTTCTTGTCCTCATCTTCATCTTCGCTGGAATTCTGTTCTGGCGATGCTGTCGCGATAAGGCACAACAGCAACAGATTCAGACGCCGGGGGTCGTTGAACAGGCTGTCAGCTCGTCCGAGCAGTTCTATGGGGCCCCGGTGACCCCGAAGAGCAACCAAAACGGGATCAACTGTGGTGGTCAGCTCGGATGACTCAGGTAAATTGTGGGATGATGAAGCAATTGTCGCCGCTCGCATTCCAAGAGAGAAAGTCATCGTCGAGCACCTCATCAATAAAGGAGGATTCGGAGAGGTTTACGCCGGAACGTACAACGGACAGCAAGTCGCCATCAAGATGCTCCTGCCCGAACGCAAGAAGAGTCTCCAACAAGTCAACGCTTTTCTCTCCGAAGTCAAACTGATGACAACACTTGATCACCCGCGAATTGTCACTTTTATCGGTGTGGCATGGGACTCACTCACAGACCTCTGTGTTGTGACGGAGTTCATGTCGATCGACTTAAAAGCGCTACTCGTAAAGTTCCACGAGCAGCACCTCCCCACGGGATTTGATCACGACAAAGTTAAGGTAGCGCTGCACGTTGCTCATGCACTCACCTACTTGCACTCGTGTGCACCACCTGTCATCCATCGTGACCTGAAATCCAGCAACATCTTGTTGAACGAGACCATGGACGCGAAAGTGACGGACTTCGGTATTTCTCGTGAGCGTGTGGACGCAACCATGACTGCAGGAGTGGGGACGTCACTGTGGATGGCCCCGAAGTGATGCTGGGTAAGAGCTACGACGACAAGGCGGACATCTTTTCCTTCGGCGTGGTACTATCGGAATTGGACTCGCACCTGCTTCCTTACGCCTATGCAAAGAGCAACATTTCGGGTCATCAAGTCACCGACGCCGCCATTCTGCAACTGGTGACGTCCGGTCAACTGCACGTGCAGTTCTCAGGAAACGGTCCAAATTCGATGGTGGAGTTGGGGTTAGCATGCGTGTCGTTGGACCCGAAACAGCGACCGACAGCAGCGGAGGCGCTATACAGACTGCAGAAGATCCAGGCCAACGAAGTGTGACGTAGTACTGTACTTGTCGTGCACCGCGATTAAAATCGTAGGTTGTTTTCTTCCTTGAGCCGTTGTCAATGAAGTATACCTTTTGCGTCAGTGTTCGTGAATATTGTAACAATATTGAGACTTCAAATATAAATAATCCACAGGGCAGTGTACGCGCAACAGGAACTAATTCAGACATCAGGAATCCTTGCAAGCAGTTCTACAGAGACCAAAGAGAACCAAGAGTGAGTCAACCGTGGTGTTAGCTCCGATGTGTCAACTCCCAGTGATGATAGATCTATCATCGCCGCTCGCATACCAAAAGAGAAATGAAAACTGGTGACGTCTGGCCAATTGCTTGTATCGTTGGTGCGAAACAAAGACTGATAGCAGCGGCACTGTACAAGTTGCAGACAATATTGTCACGCGAGATGTCGCGATGTCAAGTTTGAGATCACTGTCGTGCTGTGGTGTTATCTCCAGACATAAACAAAGGCTTAATGCTTGTCCTCCCATCAAATCGATCAATCCTCGTTACCTATTCTCCGCGATTTCTATACACAACTCAAGTGCTTGGCATGACGCAAATCGAGTGTGCCATCTCAAAAATGGATTGTCCTTTGCCTTCGCGATTTGACTGTTCCAGGTCTCCATTGTATGCAACCCACGAGCCTCACTCTTGAGGCGCACAATGATCACGCTTGAGTCAACGTTCTTGTCCTGCGACACCGATCAGACAACACGTCCAACCGCGGTCTTTCCATTCGCCTCACTCCCATTCCAGCTCGAGACCCGCGCACGTGAAGTTCGACTTTATCGAAAGTAGCTCGATGAAGTCGACGGAGGTCTACTCGGACTCGTCATGCACGTCGGTAGTGACGTTGACTATTACCTCGGACGGAAGCTGTACTAGCACGGATTGCAGTTCGACTACGGTCGGCAGCAGCACCTACTACACAACAGACACTTGTCCGTCGAACATCTACCAGCATGCTGCGGATGTGTATGGTGACACCGACTACTTGTTAATGGATATCTACGCCGCCACTGACTGCAGTACCTACATCGAAACGGTAGCTGTAGCTGCGTCAGGCGAGTGCGAAGTTGTCAGCACCGACGGCCAGGGAGTGGTTGCGACTTTGAACTCGAACGGGTCAGCTCAGATGCAGTACTATGCGGATTCATCGTGTCAATTATCCTCGTCCGGCACTTACGACGTCACTCAAGACGACATCGCGAGCCACACGTGCTATCAAGGCAGGAAGTTTTACTCGAGCTACGACGGCTCAGCTACAAATGGTGTGGGAAGCAGTTCAACAGCGTCTTCAACCAGCAGTTCATCTTCAGCAGCTACCAGTGACGTAAGCTCCGGGTTGAGCGGAGCTGCATTCGGTGGAATCATCGTCGGCTGCGTTTTCGTTGTGCTGCTTGTAGCTTTGCTCTTGTACAGACGGAGGCACCGAAACACGAGCCAAGACCAGTCTTCGGAGCACTTTGCTCGAACGAACGAGTTGAGAGAGGCATTTTATCAAGAACAGCGGAGTCCAGGAAATTCCGTAGTCAGACAGACACCGTCTCCAACTCTACAGGTCGAGATTCCAACAGACTATGGGACGACGACACCATCATCGCTTCTCGTATTCCGCGCGAGAAAGTGATCCTGAAGAAGCTTATCAATCGAGGAGGATTCGGCGAGGTGTACATTGGCAGCTACAAAGGGAAGCGCGTCGCTGTCAAGATGCTGCTACCCGAAACGAGAAAGAGTATGCCCCAAGTAAACGCATTTTTAGCCGAGGTCAAGTTGATGGCGAGTCTGGACCACCCTCGGATCGTCTCCTTCGTCGGCGTTGCCTGGGATCAGCTCATTGACGTGTGCGTGGTTTCGGAATATATGGCTGGTGGCGATTTGCATGCCCTCTTGGCCAGCTTCCACCAACAGCGTCACCCCGTTGGCTTCGACTACGACAAGGTTAAAATTGCACTACACGTCACCATTGCGCTTACGTATCTGCACTCTTGCGCACCACCAGTGATCCACCGTGACCTCAAGTCCAAGAATATTCTCCTGGACGAAGAAATGAACGCAAAAGTGACAGATTTCGGTATTTCTCGAGAGCGTGTGGACCAAACAATGACAGGAGGCATCGGAACTTCCTTCTGGATGGCCCCCGAGGTGATGCTAGGCGAGCGCTACGACGACAAGGCAGACATGTTTTCGTTCGGAGTGGTGCTATCTGAACTTGACTCACATGTCTTGCCGTATTCTAACGCGAAGGGCAGCAACACCACTTCACAACAAAGTAAGCTTCCCAGCGCGGCGATCTTGCAGATGGTGGCATCAGGAAAACTGAAAGTCGAGTTTTCAGCAGCCGGCCCTAAGTCGATGATAGAGCTGGGTCTCGCGTGCGTATCGCTTGACCCAAAGCAGCGCCCCACTGCGGCTGAAGCGCTGTATGAGCTTCAGACGATCTTGAAAGAAATGTAGCATCGACGTACTTCAAGCAAATGATGTTCGCATGGTAAACCAAGTAACCCATTTTGTAGCGTAGTCGGTGTCATGATCCTTGCTTGTGCCGGAACCCGTCGAGTCCTGCCGTGAGCTGCAGCCACTTCTTGGTAAACTTAGTCACGGAATACATTTTCACCACATGCCAGCAGCTTCGTTTCAAAAGTATGCATCATGGTATCCTGGCAATTTGCAATGGCCAAGCCTTGAATCCAATCCATGCCTGAATCTCCCTCCATAAACACCAAGCTCAGCTCGCCGCAAACATCAGCACGCACACGCGCGCGGAGGATTTTTCTGGAGTTTATTGTTTTTGTCGTTTTTCTCTATGAAACTTGCTTGGTAGTCTACTCTTTTTTTTCTCAGCTTTTCCCCTACCGACGGCTGTGTGCAATATGCAAATACACAGCAGGAGACAGTGTCGCCTTCCGCTTCCTCTCGCTCAACTCGGGTGCTTTGCCGTCGCTTTTGATCTGCTGGACACACACTCCACCTGTCTGCTGTTTCTCCCTAAATCTATGCCGACTCGTCCACGGGGGCGTCCTCGACCGTCTTGATGTATTTCGGCACGCCGTATCCACCCTCAGCATTGGGCCAGACCCACATCTGCCACCCGTCGCGCAGACGGATGGTCTCGTTCTGCTCGTCCAGCTCCATCGTCTCCGAGGTCTTCATGGCCTCCAGCAGCGACTCGTAGTCCTGGTGCACCGAGTACACAGCCTGGAAGCTGCCCACAAAGGCCAGCGGCACGAAACCTTCCACGTCCATGTGTTGACGCAGGAAAATGTCGCGCACCAAGTTGGTCGGCGAGAAGTAAAACTCACTGTCCACGTTGCCAACCCAAAAGTGTCCACATCATGTCAGTCGTCCCACCCCACTAAAGGTCCATCCTTCTAAAAAAGAACTAAGATCTGTTGACCTACATCTGGTTTTTGGCCCATTGAGCCGTCACCTGGACGTCCGGCGTGGGGACGTACACGCCATTGTAGAACGTGCCATTGCTGTCCTGCTGATGGCGACGGCCCAAGCGTCCACCTCGCGGGCCGCGGCCGCGTCCTCCTTGGTGGTGGTGTCCTCCGCGCGTCCTGCTCTCCGATTGGTCCTCGTTCTGGGCCTGCTGGGGCTCGTCTGGAGCCTCCTCGCCCTCCATGGGGAACTGCGACCAGTTGAGTTTGCTCTTGCGCTTGGGCTTGGCGGCCGCTCCCGTCTGCGGCTTGTCGCTCACCTCCTCGGCCTCCACCAGGCGGTACTTGACGCTGGCGCCCTCGGGGGCCTCCACGTCCGGCGCGTTCATGCCCATCGAGTGACTGGAGTGACTGGCGAGACTGTCAAGCGTCGGAATGTCGGAATGGATAATGCCCTCGCCGCCAGTCAAACATTGTGTGCAATTGGTGTGGCCTCGTGAACGATGGAGGTGGTACACTGTACCTTGAGATATTGTCAAGAAATTATTTTACCGTTTTGAGAAGGAGAATCAATATTTTGTCCGTAGTTGAACTCACACGAAATTGTAAATATTTTAAGCGAAGACGCCCTAACAAATACTGCTGAAAAACCTTCAGCCTGCAACCAATCGTGTTGATTGGATGTATGAATGTCGATTGTGATTTTGTAGCATTCTCGGAACCCGGAACGTGACGGTGCTGCGGATTCATTGCCCTCCAGACCTCAATGTTGCTTTGTACGTCTCCGATATGCCATGGCAATGCACTACTCGGCAACGTTGCATCCATAAATTGCGACCAATTTAAAGCTGCAGTAGGCCCACCAGATCCGTCTTGCTGGACTGTGAATGCGCCGAGCCTGAGCCTGTCATGGGTGACGACCATGAGGCTATCGACATGTTTGCCAGTCTAACGAACACCATCCTGTTTTTAAGCTTACGAAAGCAGCCAACCGCACGGCTGCCGCAATCGTGTACGGTCTTAGAAGAGGTTACAAATCCCTTCACCATGTTGTTAGACAAAATGCTGCAGGCTTGTTCTCGTGCTCACTCTCCAGTTCTTCACCTAGAGCGCACACCACCACCATAACTGCAGTCTCTGGCACCATCGATCACCCTTATAATGCAACTACGCACGCTACTCGTACTCGTTGCTGCAGCTCTGACCACCGTCGACGCTGCGCCGATGATCGATCATGACAAGGTGCAACCATTCCCGCAGCCTGAACCAATCACTGTTGATGAGAAAGCTGCTGTCAAGTTCAAGCCGTCGCTGCTTGTCAAGAAAGGGTGCAATCCGTACCCTGCAGTGAACGCCGCCGGCGAGACGAATGGCGGACTGAAAGGAACTGGAAAATCGGACAGCGAGTGCCAGGGCTCTAGCTTGGGGTCGCAAGTATACAGCCGATCCGTGTGGCACTCCGACAAGTGGGCCATCATGTACGCATGGTATTTTCCCAAGGACGTTCGGGACCTAGGTCTCTTCGAGAAGAGCACTCGCCACGATTGGGCGAGCGTTGTCGTGTGGCTCGACAATCCAGCTCTTGAAGTGCCAAAGATTCTGGCCACCTCGGCGTCGTCAGCGTATGGCACTGGGTACTCAATTAGCCACCCCCTGAGAGATCCGACATCATCAACGGCACCACCCCGAAGATGGCCTACACCGACGAGGGACAGCATCACACCGTTTTTCAATCCGACGAGGACGGGGAGTTCCAGGACCTCATCCAGTTGGAGCAACTCACGGATGCAGCTCGCGGCGCCCTACAGAATACGGACTTCGGTGAGTTTGTCAGTGTGCCTTTCATTGACACCTACTTTCAAGATAACCTTTAAGGTCTGCATCGAAGTACAGACGCTACGCTGGAATACCATCCTTTAGTACACTGATCCATTTTTTGTGATCCATTTTTTGTCCGCTTGATGCAAATTCATTGGCATTCGACGGTACTACATTATAATATAATATAATATTATTACTATAAGATCCATCAGCGTCGTATCTTAAACACACCTTTATTCTTGTTATCAGCCGTTCATTATTCATATTTTTAGGCGGTGCAAAAAGCGACAGAGTCCTTCCTAACTACATTAAGTGCGTTTTAGCATATCGAGCCGACTGTCGCTCTGTGGAGTCCACAGTGTTAGCGGCTAGTGATGTAGTTCGTTTATCGATCTGAACATGTCCACACCTACGAGGGAAGACGACAAATCGTGACAAAACAAACTGGTGATCAGGGTGACGAGCCAGCATTCTTGGCTGTAGTTGGTTGTACCGCTGGGGTCCGACGAAGGTCGACAACAGCAATTTCGATGACTGTATTATATTAGCAAAACACCTGACTTTCTCGTCGACATCTTCGATAATGTTATTAATAATATGTGTTAACCCTTTCGTTATGGGATCCAGAGCTCACTTCGTTAAATTTAACTAAGCAATGCTCCCAAGAGATCGTATTTTCGTCCTTACTGGAGATGTCCGAGCTTGATCCAACACCGTAATATCGATTAACGACCCGTCCGACAGTCGATATATTGCCAAGAATAGAATTGTCGCCGTGGAAGATGAAGCGTTTGCGTGGGACGATGCAGAAGGCTTGTCCCTTCTGAAAAATGTGAGCCTCGAAGTGAAGGCTGCAGAGTTCCTGGTGATCCATGGTATTGTTGGCTGCGGCAAGTCCTCACTGTGCTCTGCGCTGTTTGACGAGATGAAGAAGCGAAAAGGCAGCGTGTACGTCGGTGGCAGCGTTGCGTATTGTTCTCAACAAACATGGACTCAAAATATGACCGTCCGCAATAACATCTTATTCGGACCCCCGTTCGACCGCAAAAATACGAGAAGGTGCTAGACGCGTGTGCCCTTACAGCAAATCTAGATTCGCTACCGGCCCGCAACGACACTGAAACTGGCGAGCACGGAGTTATTTGTCTGGAGGTCACCAAGCAAGAATTGCATTGGCAATAACTTGTACTAGAAGTATTGAGGCGTGTTGTCAAAACAATGAAATTCGGGAATGAGATTTTCCGACACTAACCTAACACTTACTCAGGAGAAGCTTGAAACTCAGCCGTGTCAGATAGGAGGACGACTGTGCCACTGAGATTGCCGTCCGGAAGGAAACCCGAACATCCTGCAAATGTTTACAGCTACTATCTAATATATCCCTAGTATTTTACGACGACTGTACTAATTCCAGTGCGCTTTCTACTGCGGTGGCAGAGCTTGGTGTCGATTTGTTTTGTATAACCGGGTTGGGTCTGATTCCAAGGGGGTTTGTATTGTACCAAAGGGGTTGGGAACGAGGTCGCGAGAAGTAGATGGCATTGGAATCAGTGATGGCCAAAAATGTATGCAGGTATTGACATTTTGCAATACCAGTAAAATACCTTATTGCAAGCGCTCCAGGTATTGCAAGACATATTTCAGACCCACTCAGAATTGCCGTGCATATTTTCAAGGTGATCACGAGGATCCTTTCAGAGACGTTCCCCAAAGGTCATCCACCAATGCACACCAAGCTTGCTGTGGGTGGCCAAGAGACCTCAAACGTTTTGGGGCGAACTCTGAGCATGGTGACCATGAGAGCAGGAGCTCTTGAATTGGCCCGAATCCTCTTGGAAACGCCGCACTGCCAGCACAAAGCTCTCATTTTGGTTTTAGCCCTTGTCCCAGGTCTCATACCAAATCAAGCAGACGTGAAAAACTAGCTAACCGGGAATCTAACCTGCTCAAGCACCTTGTGAACTGTAATGGCATCGGCTACTGAAGAGATTCGAGCAAAAGTGACCAGCAGCACTTGAGTTTGCTCGCTTTGCGGGGGCTATAGTATTGCAAACACGTCGGGTATTGCAGTATTGTACGGGAGGCCAGCAAGATAGTTGCAGTAGATATTGTGAGTTGTCAAAATTTCCGCAATGCCCAGCAATACATTTTTGTCCATCAATGATTGGAATTCCTGTTATCGGTATCGTGATTCGTAAGCAGCACTTATTGCTTCTTCAGCAAATTATTCGTGCAATATGTAGTCGTTGTGATCATAGTGATGCAGTATGGTGCTGTCCGCTGATGCCATGTTGCACAAACGCAATGGAGTATTCTCCCATCGGTGGTCCAGCGACTTTTTATTCCAAGATCCGCCACGTCCAGCATGGAGGGCAACAATGCTAGCGGTGCGGTGGCGTCAAGTTCTTCACACGTGGAAAAAGAAACAGTGGCCGAGTAGGAACTCGCTACACCCCAGCCGAATGCAGTATCTTCGATTTGTCCTGTTCAGCCCAATCTGGTGGAACACGTCTAAGGGTTTTCACGTCTGGTATGCTAGAGGTTCTACGATCAGACTCAAACCTTTGGGGGTTGGTACCATCAAATTTCGACGGTTGTGCCGTGCCCTGGCAGCCAAAGAGAAATTGTGCTTTGGGGACTTTTTGGACAGTGACCATCACTGGCCGACATCAATAAAGTTTTTCGAGATGGGTGCACAAACTTGAGAGGGTGATAATTCTGTTTCGAGACGTTTTCCTGTTGTATTGGCAATTGAGTATGGGGTTTTCATCGGTGGCTACTCATCCAAGTGATGGAGGGCTTGCAGTGGTGATGGCTACAGATGTGCCACCGTCCTTCGGTGTTCCGCTAGTCCACAGTGTTGCGAATGGCACCCGAGCGAGATTTTTTCGGACTTGAGATCGCAGGACTGGATTAAATTGCTACGGCCGGCAATTCCATTAGAACGGCTCCCCATGCTGAGTTTAGGATGCACCCCGTGTGCTCTACACCAAACTCTTTCGAGAATGATTTGGCTGCGTTTTTGCCTCCTCCCAGTGATTCATGATGTCCTACGATTGTTCTTTGGTGGGATCACGGTTGTATTTTTTGAAATCACTGAACCCCACAATTCAGGTCTGTGTTCGTCCGTCATGTGATGCTATCGAGACGGTGGAGCATTGTTTTTGTAGTGCCCAGGTTTGACAGCAATGTGGCGACGCATATGGATCCCATGGACTAAAGCATTTGTGGGATCATTACGATGGAGGTTACTGTTGTTTCCGAAATCCGGTGATTTTCGAATGGCTAGGCGATCCCAACACAAATTGATTTTACTGCTTTGGCAGATGCACACATCGATTGTATTGTACCTTCGTAATGATATTCACTTCCAAGAAACTCACGTAGACTCTCCAAACATATCTATTGTGCATGACTCCTTCAAGCAGCACTGTCAGTTCGTTTATGATCATTCCTTGGATCTGCACCTCAGTGGCACGGAACTTCGTTCTGCTCTGCGTCACATGGGGTTTGACGAACCGTCTACGGTGGCTGTATCGACTTCTGAACATCACATCTGGATCCCGCATCAGTTAGGTTAGTCTAATACTCATTCAGAGGAGCCAAACTTTTTAATACGAGAAATCTGCATAACTAGTTTATCAAATTCAGTTCTTCTTCTATCTAAGATATCCTCTTGCTTTTTTATCCTTTTCTACCACCTTCTTGAGTCGAGCCGGTTCCTTCTCATTGGCCTTGATCTTTTGGCGAGGGCTTGCTTTTGCTTTCTTATTTTGTAATCATAGGTCCCGGGCTTAAACCTCGCCAAATACTCCTTCACGGTAACCCCTTGAGCCCGGAGCCGATTTCCCCCATCGACCGAAAACTACTTGTATGTCCGGGTAAGGGTTACCATACTGAAAGCAAGATGTTTCTGTATCGTGTATATGGGAAAGGCGCAAGATAAACCTACCCTGGAAGACGGGGTCCCTGCTAATCTTGTATATCCATCATACGTAGTGATCGGACTGAAACGATGATACAAATTAGTTGGCTAACATGTATGCGGGCTGGTAAAGACGGTGGAGGTTGGCGATAAGCGCAAGGCGTCGAAGGTGAGCAGCTTGCGTTTGCAGTGAATAGCAGCTACAACGAACGGGCAAACATGAACAAAGAACGATAAACGCAAGATGTGATGCATTGATAGACGGATGCACTATTGCTTACTCGTCCGTACGAGCTCGCTTCGGCTGGTGCCCCCCGCCGTCGTATCGTCACCTGACGACTCACTTCCCTCCTCGCCATCTTTCTCTCCTCCTTGAATCGCTGGCTGCGCCCCGGCGTCCGCGCACGGATCTTGCGCTTGCCTGTTTGCTTGGGGAGCAGCGAGCCGTTACGCCATGCCTTGTGCCAGATCTCAAAGCAGGACATCGCGGAGCCGTTGTGCGTGTGCCGCACCTTGTCGCACAGGAACACGCGCCACGCCAGCGGCTTCTTGGATGGGTTCGGCAGCTTGCAGGTGCTGCAGTAGACCGATGAATCACCTCCTCGAGAGTCGTCAGTGCCCTTGAGAAGAGAGCAGACCTTGCATGCCCTTGTGCGACGCTTCCGGCCCTGTCCCTTGTTGCCCGGACGCCACTCATCGTTTTGCACGGGCTGGTGGGCCGCCTGTCGACTGGACGCGCGAGCTAGTGTCTTGGAAGGTGTGGGTTGCAGGGTCTCGTTGTTGCGCAACGCCTCCCAGTCCTCCTCGCCGAGCTGGACCAGCTCGAGATGCAGCTGCTTCATGAACTTGACGTGGCTTAGCTTTCGGAGGTTGGCTGAAGCACGACGCACGTTGTAAACAATGTAAGCATTGATAATAGCGAGATCCACAAGCCCGAGAAACAACGACTTGTAGTACTTCTTGTACTTGATGCATAACTGAAGAGAGTACCTATAGCTTGTACGATACAAGATTAGTTGCAGCAGTAAGGTGGACATACAGGATACCAGCACTTGCCGTTGTAAGCGCAACTGATCATGAACGTCGACACCGCCCATGTACGTCTGGTAGTCCTTGACGAGACGGGGGCAGGCGACTTCGGCCTGCTCCCCGGTCATCTTGTCTCGGCGCACAATGCGGTCCATCTGCACACTACCACCAGTGCTCAGCATGTGTACCGCACGAGTATCCCACCAGCGCAGCAGTCGCATGTCAGGAACATGCAACGCGTCTGCAACAATGAAGGTGCCCCGCTCAATGTTTTTCGGACGATTCTTGGGCACCTTCGGCGGCGCCTTACTGTCCCCTTTCTTCTTCTTCGGGCATAGTTTGGTGCAGATTCCCTGGCGGTCAGTTCGCACAGTCCCGATTGAATAAAAGCCCATCGTCAAGAGCTGCATGGACAGCGGGATGGAGGAGTAGAAGCGGTCAATGACCACCAGTCTCATATCTCCATTTGATGGAGCCGTAGGGCCGAACACATCACGCAAATTCCGTACGACTGCTGCAGGCCCAGTCCTGTCGTCCGTCGAGCTGATAGTGCCCGCTCTCTCTTTCTTTCCGCAATATACTTCGAAGCTGTACCATACAGCATAGCAACACCCATACATTGTACGAGACACGATAAGAAGACTTTAGAACCAAAAAAGAGGACGCGTCCGAAGACACGTCCGTGCACGTACCGGATGCAGTACGCCGTAGTCGAGCAACACAGCATGAACAACTTGGTCCCCCATTTGTGCGGCTTGTCCTTCATGTAGACTCGCATCCTGTTGAACGTCGATCTTGACGGCAACATCGCTTCATCGAAAGCCATAATAGCAGGAGGGACGAACCCTGCAGCAAAGCGATCCTGCAAAGCTTCAATGATCGGTCGAAGCTTCCAGGCTCGGTCGGTGGCTGCGCGCTCGTCAGAGTTCTTACTGAAGTGCAGGTTCCGAGACAGGTGCATGAACCTATCACGAGGCATGAACTGGCCGAAGCACCCGCGCGGGATTGCACCCTCGTCTGTAGTGCGCCAGTGATGTGCCAGCTTTTCCTTGTTGGGGACGATCGCTCTTGCAATCAGCAGACCGAAAAAACACACAGCTCTCTAGCAGTAATGTCCGAAGTCTTCAGTAAATCAGCTCGAATCTGCTCTCTGTTTTCTCTTGAACTCGGGATGCTTCTTTTCGCGGGCCACCTGCTTCGCATATTGACCTTCCACCCGCTCATTGATTTTCTCCAGAAAATACGCGTTGCTCTCGCTCGCGATGTACTCCCAGAGTTCAGGCTGAACGAAATAGAGGAACGCCCCCAATGCCGTGTCAGCTGCATCGAGCGCCTTAGCGCTGGGTCCCGACTCACCGTCGTACAGATTTGGGTAGTCTTCTCGCAACGCCGACGCTGGCCGAGCCTCGAATGGTGTTTGCAGATAGTCATAAGGTGCGTGGGTCACCAAATCGGACCAGCCGTTGTCACCCATGTTCTTTAAATACGTGTCCGGGATGGCCCCGGAAGCAACACTGGCCATTCCTCCAAGGGCACCGAGCAATTGCTCGTCAAAACGCAGCTCTGGCGGCGCTGGTAGCTGCACAGCCTCTTCGGGCATTGCGTCTGGTAACTCCTCGTCGTAATCACCGTCGTCGTTTTCAGCATCCGACTCGAACGCTGCATAGGTGCTGACGTCCTCAGCAACAGCAACGAGATTTGCATCTTCAACATTGAGAAAACAGCACATACAAGTTAGGAATAGGAGCCAAATATGTACATACATGTTTGACACACCTTCGGTAGAAACTCCATTGCATCCGGGATCCGCCTTTGTCTCTTCGTCCACCACGACGGCCGAATCATAGTCGTCGTCAACGTCCTCATCCACGTCCTCCGACGCGTCGCTACTGGCAGTAGCCTCCTCGAAGTCGAGGTCCAAATTACGACGCCCGATAGGAGATCCAACTAGATGACAGTCACAGAACATACAAGAAGAAATACAAGATTAGCCCACACCGATCCCCCAATATCTTGTACAATACAAGATCGCACCTCGTGAACTTGAAGTCGAAGCATCCTCACCGCGGTCGTCTTCGTACGTGGTGTTATGAGGAGATACACCACTAATGATGTCACGCGCCGTCCGAACGGTTGGGGTTTGTGGCTGTACCATTGGTGGCGGGTCCATGGCCGGATTCGGTGCAGAAGACTGAGTAGCCAAAGCTACAACAATATACAACAATATACAACATTAGACCACGTCGATCATGTATCATACATGATACAACGCAGGTACCTTGTCTTGGGACTGGCGTGGGGTTCTGCGCGGGTGGTGCATCGCTCGTCGTGTCAGATGCAGCATGGGCTGTCGTGCTCGACGTGGCAGTGTCGGGCGCCTTCGCCTTGCCGGGCGCCTTCGCCTTCGCCTTGCTGCCTGCCGCCGCCTTGTCTCGCGCCTTCGCCTTGACGCCCGCCGCCGCCGCAGTGCCGGACACCTTCGCTTTATTGGGCGCCTTCGCCTTGGCGTTCGCTGCCGCCTGCAGTTCCGCTAGCAACAGCAGCAGCTAACTGTTAGTGTACTGACAAGCAAAGCTTCACACACAAACGCAGTCTTACCGATGTCGCTCTTGTCCAGGTACTCCATCAGCTCGCTCTCGCCGATGAAGAAGCCATACCGTGGACGCCCTTCTTGGTCTGGCCGGGCTTCAGATACGTGAAGTCGTTGGACAGGCCGGACGGCCTCTTCGAGCTCCATCCCAATTTCTTGAGCTCCCGCCACCGCGCCTGGAACGCCATTTTGGCGGGCAGCGGGGGTTCTGCGTGCTTGCCGGGGTTTCTGAAAGTGAGAGGTAATGAGTGGCGACAGTTTCAAACCTGCGATAAAAAATATGCGATATGTCTGCACGGGATCGTTACCTTTGAACTCTTATACTGAAGCATGACCGATGGCACCTTCCCATCTATGCCCACAGTGGTATCTCTCGGGAAGGCTTGGATTCATCACCTACCCCTCGTTGACTTCAACTTTGTAGGAGCCGATACAAAAACCAAGTATAATATTCCTTAACTTGTACGTTACAAGCTAAGCATTTTCTGTTATCTTATAAGATACAGGCTCCCGGGCTCAAGGGGTTAAATACCAAACCAGCGATTCCTCGTTCTTCGAGCTTGTCGTCCTCAACTTTGCCCAATATTCGGCGGCCGTTCCCTTGGGTTACCTCGAGAGATTGAACGATGTCCTCAACGCGGTTGGAGTCCATGGTGGTGGGGAGCGCGGTGCCGCAGGCGTGGAGAGTGGTCGCGATGATAATTGCGAGGATGTAGGTGAAGCGCATGCTTGCTGGTGGGTGAGGCGACGATCCGAATGTTGCCCTGGGGTTGGATGGGGGGTTGCGCGCTTAATGCAAATTGCGAAGTGAGTTTTCAATTAGGCAGACAGCTTATCTATCCCATCCTACTTTCCTACTGGGGGCCCCTGCCCTGTGACAGCGTCTACCAGCTCTGCAGCACGACCACTAGTGCTTGATTATGAAGCGCCACTGTTGGCGCGGCAGTTGCGCATTGCGCAATCGGATTATGGCGTTGTAGTGATGATGCAGTCTGCATCTCGAAAATGAACATTACAGTGGTCACAGTAATTAGTCTGGTCAGACTAATTTGTTTGAAGACATTTCTTACCGACAATCATATAATAGTCAAGCTTTAAGGTGGACAGACTAATTTTGTGCACAGACTAATGTTGATAGCCCAAAGTAGTCTGAAATTCAAGGCAAAACGCAGCGCTACAACGTACTTGACGGAGTTGTTCGCTGCCAACGTAGCTAGTAGCACCTCATTTCCCAACAACATCTCCACCGCCGTATTGGCCACTGCTGCAACGCATGATGACTCCTCATCGTAGACAAATCCGCAGGTAAGGAAGCTTCATTTGCTATTCGCAGTTCGAAGAACTGCAGTGTTCCGGATGTCATCGAGTAACATTGATGCAACATGCTCTCTGCTGGGATGACATCGAGTAACATTCGCGCAACACGCCAAATATATGCAGGGTTGGAAATTAGGCGCCTAAATATGTCTAGTTAGGCATAATACCGTAATCTCGGTGTTAATTGTCACCCGGTGTTAATTGTCACCCCCTGCTCAACCAATCACAGAGGGCTATTCTGCCAGACGGTCAAACTGTGTTAACTGTCACCCCGCAAAAAACCTCAGTCATCCAGCAGCAGTTCAGAAACCGCCACCTCCAGCAGCCCAATCTACCGATACCACGCAGCGCGATGAGGGTCTCCGTCAAGGGCAAGAGCAGGAAGCCCCGCAAGTACAAGAACACAGCTGAAACTTTCGAGCTGAAAGCCGCCGTCCTAGCTGCCTACGACACGCAATCCATGCCTGCGGTCGTCTCGGCGTTTTGGCCGGGAATCGCTCCGCGTAGCCCTGCCTACACAACCAAGAAATGGGTCGTGCTATGGTGGAGGCAGCACCGCACACGCATTGAAAGCATGGCTGCCAGCGCCAAAACCGCAAAGCTAAAGAGGTACCGCGAGCTGGGCTCCGCTAAGACCCTCACTGAGGACACCGAGCTTGATCTTTTCGAGTGGCTCGTGGCCGTACGTCGTAACGGCATGCCGGTGTCGGCAACCATGTTGCAGCAGGAGGCGCTGGAGGTTGCACGAATGTACGATGTGCCACCTGCTGCCTTCGGCGCCTCTGCTACATGGATGAAATCCTACCTTGGTCGCTACAGTCTCTCGCTCAGAGCGAAAACTCGCCAGGGACAGTCCCCACCGGCAGACTCCGCTGCTGTAGCAAAATAATTCGCTGCAACGGTGCGCCGCCGCATTGTTGAAGAGGGCATTACTACGGTCTACAATGCCGACCAAACGGCGGTTTTTTTCGAATACGTACCCAAACACACAGTTGACGAGCGTGGCGCTAAAACCGTGTGGGTCAAATGTGGCGGTAAAAGCAAAGAGCGCCTAACGGCAATGCTCATGGCAGACAGTACTGGACGCAAGTATGACCCGTGGGTCGTGCTGAAGATGCGGCCGTCCAACAATGCGGAAACGCGCGAGGAGAACACACGGTTGAGACAAGTGTTCAGCCGCAGACTATGGCCGAGCATTCACAAGCTCGAGGAAGAGCACGGGACGCCTATCTGCACAAATGCACAAGGCTGGTGGAACTCCGATCTTTCCCTACGCTTCCTAAAGCACCATTTCGATGGGCGTGACGAGCGTGACGAGCCAGTGATGCTTATTTGGGACGACTTCAGCGCGCATTGGACGGCTGAAGTCGTCCAATATGCAGCACGGAAGAATTTGATCCTCCAGCGCGTACCACCCGGGTACACACACTGCTGCCAGCCCGCTGACATTTCGTGGAACAAGCCACTGAAAGACCGCTTGCGCGGGAGCTGGCTGCAGCACTTGAAGCTGGAGAGCGCGAGGCTGCTAATCAGCGAGGATGGCAAGATGCGAGCGCCTGATCGGGCGCAAGTGGTTAAGTGGCTGAGTTCTGCTTGGGCTGGTCTGAGCAAAGCTACTGTTAAGAGTGGGTTCAAGAAGGTGGGCTTGCTGTTTGACGAGCGGACGGACGATCAAGAGGAAGACGAGGCTCCAAATGTTTACAACGAGTTGGCGGAGATACTCGAGTCTATAGCCTGCGTCGACCAAGTCGTAGGCGAGGTGACCTGGGATGACGACGTCGTAGGTCGCTATATAATGTGATGTGTACACACCATATTTTCTGCACGTGAGGTTTTTCTCAAATAGGGGTAGGCTGCACGGACGTGGTGACAATTAACACCGAGATTACGGTAGACCGTTTTTAGGTTTCTTACAATATTGTGCATCGCAGCTATTCTGGCGGGTGGATTATTAATTATTGCCTTTTTAGCTTTATAAAAAGACGATATGCCTTTATTTATTGTAATTATACCTTAAAATATTGTAACTTGGCCTACACCTCTGATTAGTTTCTTACAGCCTGTTCAGTGCAGGAGCACATCCATTGGCGGGGTTTCAAACCACCAATCTGCCCGCTTTCTGTATTATTCGAGCCAGTTAAGCGTAACTCCACGTTTACTCGTCACGATGAAATCGACCAAAGTGACTTGACTCGAATAATCCATAAATTAACGAGCACGTCGAAATAATTAACCCATTATTGTGGCTAGATTTAAGACAGATTACGACGGCAGAATCAATGAAATGCACAACACTAATTAGAGCCTAAATACCTCCTTAAATATGTGTGCCTTACACAAACTTGCGTTGAATACATGAAGCAAAGTCATCGTTGGCAAAATTCAATCGAGCACTGAAACCTAAATAGACTAATTTGCTTTTGACTAATTAGTCTATTTAGGAATTCATGACACCTCCCGGCCAGATTCTGATAGTAGCCCGATCTCGCGGTGGCAGAATAATACTACTATCGACGGAGACGTCGGTATCTACTCATACTCTTTTCAGAGCAGTGTGACACAGGGCGAGAGTTACGCTCTGTTTCTTAGCATACACGGTATGCGCGTATTGAGGAAGCGTAGACTTAAAGTTTGTATGTAAGATAGAAATACGCGGGCTCGCGTATTTCTAAAGCAAATACTTAACACTTTAGATCAAAATAGAAAACTGAATTGAATGGCAGCCCGCCGCGTGGCGGGCTGGCCTTTCTTTACGTTAAACCCTCTTAAGATGATATCTAATTGCAAAGGTGAGAGCATGGTTGGCTCTCACGCATTTGCATGAAATGCATGCACATGATTGGTTGAAATGTGGCCCTTTCAACCAATAGCTGTGCGCCTGAGCGCCCGTCAAGGATAGTTGCATTGACGGCTCGTAATGTTGGTCGCTAGTGTGTGTCCCACACACTAGTGGGTTTGCGTGTATTAGTGTACCCCGGGTACACTATCCTGTGTAGCCCCGCTACACCACCCCCTCTCAAAGTGCGAGTATCGCATTCGGGAGGTAACGGTGACCACGATCTCTTCTGTGGTCACTTTCCGTCTTCTTCGTTTAACGGAGAAGACACTCACGCTCATTTCGCAATGAGCGCGTCAAGTCCCGAGTCTCCCGGGAGCCCCAAGGCTCCCGAAAGTCCCAAGACCTCCGCACCCGGTGGGGATTCCCCATCGGGTAACAAGAGACTGTCAGTGTGTGAATATTACGCACTACAATTGGAGAGAGAGCTCTCGTGAGCGCGAGAGCGCTAAGCAAGTCGACGCTATCGTCGCCAAGGCAACCCGTCCCTTCGGGGCGGGTGAATCGACTGTCGCACAGCCTGCGAAGGCTGCGCGCACCACGTCCCCTGGACGTGATGGTGATGAGGAAGACCCTGGCCTCATTGTCGATTACGACAGTGATTCTTTGGCGGACGAAGAGGAGCACTCTTCGCCCGTGAGGGACAAGCCTGCTGTGAGCAAGCCTCTTCGCGAGAGTCCGTCGCCGGGCTCTCGTCGTCAACGTGAAGACTTGCCAGAAGATGGCGAGGTCGTGCACGCTAAGCGTGCACGGTCTGAAGCAGTGGACCCGCAGAAACTCCATCCGCGGGTGTTTCTCCTTTTGCCCTGGCATCCTTGCCTGTTGGGCGCAGCGCGGTTCAGTCTCAGGGAGCTGAACCGTGGAAATTTTCATCGGAGCGCATTCATCGCCTCCGATGGTCCGACGAAGGCGGCCAGGGCACACCTCTTGTGCTCTCTTCCAAGTCGACATCAAGGATGATGATGTCGTGAAGGCGCTCGGCCTCGCGGCCGGCTCCGATGAGCGACGCAACTACTATGCGTCGCTGTACCTTGCTCTTCGCTATTTCAAGGGCGTGCGCCATAGCGATAAGAGCAAGGTCTCTGAGACAGTCGCACTGACTCAGGGCTGGAACCAGTTCGTAACGAACTGGAACAATGATGCTGCTGCTTTCCGAAAGCGCCTCGAAAGCATGCGTGAGCGCTATTATAGACATAATAGCGCTGGCAAGGCTACCCGCTTGCACGAACTCAGTGCAAGCGCTGGTATACCTTGTGCCGTTCCCCGTGGAGAACGGTGTCCAGTCTGTCCACCCAACGCGGACAGACTGCGTGAGAACGAAGTCGATGGGTACTCGACGATACGAGTACCCAGTGAAGTTCGAGACTGGCGCTTTACTGTCTTCCCGGATGCCGGGAAGAGAGCACCCCGCCTGATCCCGTTACGCGCCTACCCGTCCCCGGGGGCGTGGGGTGGTACACTGTCCAGCCGAGACCTAGTCTCGGCTCGGGCGGAGGTGGTGGCGGTCTTCGTACGCCATCACCATTTCCGGAATATCCCTCACGAGGATATTCCGCGGTTCCCACGAGTCGTGTTGGGGAGGGTATCCTCTCCAACGACATCGAAAACGACGCTGACCTTGGTCAGTGCGTGGCTCCTGGTGAGCTACAATTCGCTCGACAATCCAGCGAATTGAGCCGTCGGCAGCCCGCAAAGGTGCCGGCGGAGGGGAAACCTCGTCGCTTTGATCAGCCGCTTGAGGCTGATCAGACCTTCCAGCAACTGGCGGCTGACTATGCAGCCTTCCGCCGTGAGGCTTGGAAGACGATCGCTGAGCAAAGTCAGCTGATCTCGAACCTCTCGTCGCGAGTGTCCGCTTCTCGCGAGACAGCGGGTGACGCGCTGTCTCGAGTCGAGGACGTCGAGAGGAAGTTTGCGAAGCTCGTTGAGAGCGTTCGCATGCGTCGCTCGCGCTCTGCGCGCGAGCGACGAGATGACGAGTCGTAGCTCGACCATCACGCTTCTTCGTGCCCATGTTGGATGAGCGCGCGGGCGTATCATGCTCATGATACGCCTTCAGTCGCCCGACATAGAACGTCGGGTGCAGTCTCATGCTGGTTGGTATGTCCAGCGTGTAGGCTGTGCCTTGGCGATGCAAGACACGAAAGGGGCCGATGAAGCGTGGAGCAAGCTTGCTTGCTCCAAAGTCCGAGACTGCATGTCAGCCAAGTTTTGCGTAGACAGTAAAACTAATGAATTCGTTTTGAACTCACTAATGTTGTTGCGTGACTTCTTGTCAGCGTTCATCTTCTGTCGGTCGACAGAAGATGCAATAGCATCACGAACAAACCGCATGACGGCTTGTCGATTCTGCACGAAGTCTTTCGCATCGACATTGGTCGTGTCGACCAATGTGTCCTTGTCCGCTATCGTGCCCTGCACGATGCGCTCGTCATCTTGAGTGTCCACATGGGGTGTGGACACGTACTTGGTCGCAGCAGTGACGTCGCCCTGCGTCGTCACTGTATCATCTTGGTTTCCGGTGTTCGACTCCGAGTCGAACACGTCATCTTGCGTCACGTCTGCTCCCGGAGCAGGCGTGGGACGGGTCGTCGCTTGTCCTTTCGCTCCCGGAGCGAAAGGTGCTTGGTCTTCTTCCTTCGCTCCCAGAGCGAAGGGTACTTGGTCGTCTTCTTTCGCTCCCGGAGCGAAAGGTACTTCGTCGTTGCTTGTAACTTCCGTGCCCGGCACGGAAGTGTTCTCGAAAGCGCCTGCACCCGGTGCAGACGCAAAGCGTACTCTTCTGGCGCGTGGCACTACGTGTCACGGCGTTCAAATTTTCCTGTGGGCGTGGCTCGCTCACAGATCCTCCCCACTCAAGGGAGCTGTCACCCCGCCAAGCATGGCAGGTACTCGTGGATGCCGCATGGCATTCACGTAGAACGGTGTATGCCCCGTAGAGGCATGCACCGAGTTGTTGATGGCAAACTCTGCCATCGGCAAACAGTCGCTCCACTCGGTGAACGAGTGGGCGTAGCTCTTGAGGATGTCACCGAGCACGCGATTCACGCGCTCGGTCTGACCATCCGTCTGCGGGTGGTCGGCTGTCGACATCGACAGCCGAGTACCAAGGAGGCCGAAGACCTCCTTCCAGAACGCGGCCGTGAACCTTGGATCACGGTCGGACACTATCTCACGGGGCATACCGTGAGAGCGGAAGATGAGCTCCACAAACAGACGTGCTGTCTGTTTGGACGTGACTTGGGCAGGCACCGCAGCAAGATGAACCATCTTGCTGAAGCGGTCGACAAAGACGACCACTCCAGTCCGACGCTTGGCGTCGGGCGGTAACCCGAATATGAAGTCCATACTGATGGACTCCCAACACTCTGCCGGTATCGGCAGAGACTGTAGCGGTGCTTGTGAAGCCGGCGTCGGCTTCACTCGTTGGCACGCCTCGCAAGCACGGACGTACTTGCGGATCCACTTGTACTGGCGAGGCCAGTAGAAGTCACGCGAGAGAAGAAGGTACGTCTTCTCTCGACCCGGATGCCCAGCCGATGGGGCATCGTGATACTCGAATATGATCCGCAGGCGCAGATCATAATCATCAGGGACGACGATGCGAGCGACATCGTCGTCAGCTGCACTGTATAGCAGCAAGCCGTCGTGTGCACTATACCTGTGCACACGGGATCTCAGATGTGGAGGCAGCGCGCGATGCGCGCTGTCGGAAGGTGCCTCCACATAGGTCAGCAATCGCTTGGCGTCCGCGTCAAGCGAGTACGCCTTGCGCACATCGTCGAGCAGCGACGATGTGGGCACACTGCTGCGTTCAATGCCAATGGCATTGACGTCAACTACCTTGTAGTTGTAATCCGGCCGACGCGACAGTGCGTCGGCTACCACATTCAACCTTCCAGGTTTGTGGTCAACCTGGAAGTTGTATTCAGTGAAGAATGACAGCCACCGTGCCATTCTTTGAGAGAGATGTGGTGACTTTACGGCCGTCCGTAAAGAAGCGTGATCGGTGTAGATCACGAAGGGTCTATCTCCAAGGAGATAGACACGGAACTTGGCTAACGCATACTTCATGGCAAGGAGCTCCTTGTCATGTACTGGGTAGTTGCGCTCAGCTTGCTTAAGCTGACGAGACTGATAGCAGATCACACGATCACGTCCTTCGTGATCGTACTGCATCAGAGCGCATCCGATTGCAAAGTCGGATGCGTCACACACAACGTGGAACGGACGATCTTGGTCGGCGACGGCCAAGATCGGCGCCTCGGTCAGGCCCTGCTTGACCGAATTGAAGGCCTGCTGACATTCAGCAGACCATCTCCACTCCGCGTCCTTCTTGAGGAGGCGCGACAGTGGTCGAATACGCCCAGCGTAATCGTGTATGTACTTGCACAAGTACGTAGCCAACCCAAGGAACTGCCGCAGTTCCTTTGCATTCGAGGGCGCAGGCCACTCGTTGATCACCCTGATCTTTTCGGGATCAGGGCGGACACCGTCCTTGCCGACAAGGCATCCGAGAACTGGAATCTCGGACGCACCGAATATGCACTTCTTATGATTTGCATATAACTTGTGCTTGCGCATCAGCGCAAGCAGTTGTCGGAGATGCTCCTTGTGCATCTCGGTGTCTGTCTTCTCGCCCACAGCCCGGCTGTGGACGAACACGTCGTCGAAGTACGTCGGTGCGAAGTCCCGCACCGACCGTAATAGATGCTTTACGCATCTATTAAACGTCGCAGGGGCATTCTTAAGCCCCTGTGGCATCACTAGCCACTCCCAAAGCATGCCGCTTGGGGTGCTTACCGCCGTGAGAGGGATATCACTCTCACGCATTAAGATTTGGTAGAAACCATCTCTTAGGTCAAGAGCACTGAACACGGTGCTCTTGCTCATCGAATCGATGATGACGTCCTTCCTCGGTATCGGCGTCTGCGCCGGTATCGTCGCATCGTTCATCTTGTTAAACGCATGAACGATGCGCCATCCGCCCTGTGCCTTCTTGACACAGAACGTGGGGGCACTGTGCGGGGATTTGGATTCCCGCACTTGGCCCGCACGACGACGAGCTTCGAAGAACTCGTCGATGGCCTTGACTTGTTCACGCGGCAGTGGCCACTGTCGCGTGACACAGTACTTCGTGCCTGGCACGAGATCAATCTCGTGCTGAATTCCTTTATCCTGCGGAAGCTCCGCAGGAACTTCGTCCGGGAATACGTCGGCGTATTCCCGAAGAACGTCGTAATAGGGACTCGACTTGAGCGAGTCCCAGCTCTGCTCTGCAAATCGATCCTTTTTCGATTTGGCACTGAGGCTCGTGTCGCCATCAGGGTGCCGCACGAGAACCTGCCGCAGGTCCTCGAGATCCTCTGTGATCACGACATCCTCACGGGCGGTGAGGATGCATACTTGTTCTACGCGCCCGGCGCGTAGATCCCGTGCAAAGCCTTTCCAGCTCTGCACTTCCAGCGCTGTCAACTCCGAGGCAGTGCTCGGAGGACACTCCAATGTCAACTCGTGACATTGGACCCCAGAGAGTGTTTGCGTCAGCGCATTCACTCTCTCGTACTCGACATCGCCCGTCGCAGGCGATGGAGGCTCGTCACCTGCACGCTTCGGTGCAGGGCGTTCTTGGGACAGGGAGGAGCGACCTTCCTGTCCGGTCTCGGTTCCTTTCAGTTGTGAGGAGCTCTTCGGGCTCCTCATACCGCGACCCTTGTCAGACCCGGTCTGACAACGACCCATATCTTGTGTCTCGACGGGCCCGGCCCGTCGAGGGTCTCCTTGAATCTTGGCTCCTCAAGCCCGGCTTGAGGAGATCTTCTCTTGAACAGTCGCCTCGGGCCCGGCCCGAGACGGTTTCTTGGTTCTTGCCTTCGCAGGCCCGGCCTGCGAAGGGTTCGGTCCAAACCCGGTTTGGACGTGGGTGCGCTCCCGGAGTGCACCTTTCAGTTGTGGTTTCTCCCGTGCCCCGGGCACGGACGAGGAAGCCTCCCGGAGGTCTTCCTTCTTCTGGTACGCGGCGGCCTTGGCGGTCGCCACGTTCTCTTGGCTGGGATGAGCGAGGTTGCCCTCGCTCCCAACGCACGCACCGCGAGTGCGCGCGCAACGTTGACAGGGCCATCGCTCACTGTCACGTTGTCCGCTGATCCGAGGACGTTAACGTCCTCGGCGCCGAATGAGATTATAGACTGGGCCTTCCAGTCTATCACCGGGGCATGGCGTTTTAGCCACGGCATGCCCAATATCATGCCGAACTTATCGTCTAAGTCTAAGACGATAAGGTCTTCGGTGAAGGTCCGACCTTCACAGTCAAAGCGAACAGACACAGTTCGCTTTCCTGTCTTCACGGTTGCGCCTGTCGCCAGGCGCACCACCAACTCGCTCCGAGGAGTCGCCTTCTCCTCGGGGCACATCGCATTCAGACTCTGCAGTCGAACAAAGTTGTTCAACGCACCTGAATCGACCAGCGCGTGCATGGATCTCCCTTGCACCGCAACCTCCAGGATGATCAGCCCAGCTTGACCATCCTTCCTTTCACTGCGGTGCTTGCCACCGCAGGGGCTGTAGTTATCACATGTCCGACACTGGCATGTGTGACTACACCAGTAGGGCCCCGCCCCTACTGGCTCCCGCCGTTTTGGTCGTCCGTGCCAACGATCACCGTTGGCACGATACGACGTACCGCGAGCAGCAGGCCTTGGGCCTGCTACACACTCGCGTGCGTAGTGGCCGGTATTTCCACACTGGAAACACCACTGCGTTCTTCTACGCAGATCCGTCTGCTGCCTGCCAGCAGACGCACTTGATAGGTTCATAGGTTCTGGACCGCCCATGGGCCTCGGTCGCGGACGCGGCGCCCCTGGCGTGTCCGCGTGAAGTTTAGCTTGATTCAAGCTAAACTCTTCCTGCGATGCAAGTCGGATGGCTTGCTCGAGAGTACTCGGGTACTCTCGGAAGAGATAGGTCTTCACAGGCCCATCTCTAAGTCCCTTCATGAAGGTGACAACTTGTGTCGCCTCATCAATGGGGTGGCTCACGATACTTGACACCAAGTATCGAGCCTGCTGCGCGTACGCAAGTACGTCGCGCTTGCCTTGCTTCAGGTCGAGGAACTCCGCCCTCGACCTGAACTCCGACTCGGGAGGCTCAAACGCGAGTTTGAGCTCTTCCTTGAACTCCTCGTACGTGCTCCAGCACGTACCGTTCGTAAGGCGTCTGCCATACGCCCAGTGTCTAGCACGTTCTGCTAGACACGACATCGCGTAAACGACTTGTAGCGACGGATTCCGGATCCGTCGGGCAGCGATCGCTGTCTCGAGCTCTACGAGCCAGCGCAATAGTGGCTCGTTCGAGTCACCGGAGAACGGAGTCACTGAAACCTTCAGTGACTCAAAACGTGGAACAGCAGAACTCTCTTTCTGCTGTTGCTCCTTCTCCATGTAGTCGACCACGACTACATGGTGTTCACTTGGCGGCAATGAGCGAAGCATTGCTGCCACAGTGGACTCGCCTACGACTCGCGAGAGTCGTAGCAAAGCCTCCCACTGCTGATCACTCAGGTGGGGCAATCCTCTCTCGTAATACGAGAGTGGATGTTCGGAGCTCCGTCAGACGGAGCACCGCCCGACGAAGGGTTTTCGTCTCCATAGCCAAATTCCATTTGACTATTCTCTGTAGGTGTTGAACGGACTACAAAGTGCTACCAGGTGAAACAGGGCGAGAGTTACGCTCTGTTTCTTAGCATACACGGTATGCGCGTATTGAGGAAGCGTAGACTTAAAGTTTGTATGTAAGATAGAAATACGCGGGCTCGCGTATTTCTAAAGCAAATACTTAACACTTTAGATCAAAATAGAAAACTGAATTGAATGGCAGCCCGCCGCGTGGCGGGCTGGCCTTTCTTTGCGTTAAACCCTCTTAAGATGATATCTAATTGCAAAGGTGAGAGCATGGTTTGCTCTCACGCATTTGCATGAAATGCATGCACATGATTGGTTGAAATGTGGCCCTTTCAACCAATAGCTGTGCGCCTGAGCGCCCGTCAAGGATAGTTGCATTGACGGCTCGTAATGTTGGTCGCTAGTGTGTGTGTCCACACACTAGTGGGTTTGCGTGTATTAGTGTACCCGGGTACACTATCCTGTGTAGCCCCGCTACACAGTGCGTCACCAGCAGTAGTATTAGTATTGGTATGATATTATAAAAAGTAAATGCTGCAATCACACACTTAATAAGGAGGCTAAGGGACGTCTACATCATACATACAAAACGTTGAATTGCGCGGTGATCGCGCAGCGATTTCTTGTAGGTGGGACAGTCTACGGATGTGAGCTTTCAAACTGAGCTTCATGGGCATCGCAACTAGCGCTACATGGTTTTGGACGGCTGTTCAAGATGGTAAGCGAAAAGGTCTATTACAATTCTCTCAAGCTCGCGCATTCTCCTCGCTATTATGCTTGAGAAGTAGCTGCTTCTCTGCGCTGGCATCGTCCGTGTGCGTTCTGCGGTCGCCCACAACGATGCCTCCGCCGGAGGATACATGAAATGCCGTGAAGGACACGTTGTCCAGCCGCGATTGAGACAGCACGCCAACCACAACTTTCTCCTTCACAAGTACATAAATAAACTCACGAATGCCCGAATTTCAGGTACCAGAGCGAATTGTGGGAGCCTTTTTGCCGTACAATCCACAGGTAGTAAATATGCAATATTCGTAGCTACTAGGGCTACAATTACTGTTGCTCCAACTACTGAACCTACTATCGTAGATTTACGAATATTCGAATACCAGTATAAGGTATAGTATCATAGATAGCTACTACTGTGGGGATTACTCTCGAACTCTGCTCCCGGCGCCCGCGATCGAGTAGACGTAGAGATCACGACACGCTACGTGACGAAGACGTCGGAGCTGGTGTTCGTCGTGCCACCCGACAGCGATACTACTGAAATCAAGGAGACCACTAAGACGACGTACACAACCGAGAGGTCGGGGGTGACGTTGACATCATCTTCGGTTTCACTGCTGGCATGACGTCGATCAGCTCCACTCAAGCGGCTGGCTCCCATTTGGATGCGTCGGTGAAGACGGAGTTTTTCCGCTCGGAGGAATCCGACGGTAGCACTGTGACCAAGACGATGCGCACGATGCGGTGCACAGTGACAACTGCCGACGCGACTCTTCAAATCACGCAAAATGTGTGTCCGACTAAAGGCGCCGCTAATGAAAATTTGGGTACACAGAGCACGTCGCGTTTTGACCCGATATTCGTTTTAGAAAGATTATTCGCGAAGATGTAGGTGATAATTCACTCGAAGCCGCCACTATATGCACTGGCCCGTATCACCAGATGCTCCTATGCGCCGCCAATTGATGATGACTCTGATGTAGATCTTTTTCCTGTTTTCTATGCACATAAGCGTACTCGAAAGCTTCTACTGTTGAGGTTCGTCACAGACGAAAAGAGATCGCTCTCAGCTCACTTACAGCAGTTTTCGCTTGTTTCAGCTGTTCCAACAACAATCTACAAAATATAAGGCGAGACGTGGAGTCCATGGTTGTCGGAAATAGAAATCGTCGATCGGAATCATTAACAAATCTCAGCAAAAATACGTGCTGGTTTTACGGTCTGCTTCTCGTAACGCTTTCGCTACACCGCCCCTTTAGGGCGAGGTCGATGTGGAAAAAGCCCCAGAGAGCAGCGATTCGAATGCAATGCGGTCGACGTTGCTTTACCACTTTTACTCATCATTACCGATTTGACCGACGGAGAGCCATTCATGGTTGGCAAGCCGAAAGCCCCTGCACACTTCGTTTCGTGTGGTCTAAGGAGTACATCAAACTCTGTTGTCGCGCCCGAACTGAAACCAACGCAGAAAGCTTCGACATGAATATCTCTAAAGTTCAGATCGCGGTCCTTTGGCAAAAGGCTGGATCCGAATCAACGTTTCGTTTAGAGCACCAACAGTGCTCGACCCACACATCTTGTGAAAACCGCGCTCAACTTGGGCCCATCCAGCAGGAGTGCTAGGGAACGCTATGGTGGAGTTCTTGAAAGAGTTCAGGATCAGCACAACATCTTTGATGTACGTCAGAACCTGACTTTTTCAGCGCCAATCTTCTGACTGGTCGTATACGCGGAGCAGCTGTGCGTTAGGTATTAGAGAGCAACGGCAACTCGGTCTTGGATAGTAAAGCGTGCGTTTAGGCAAGAGAGGCAATCGCTCACGAAAACGAGTGATGATCGCGTCAAACGTGTGCTCCGTAAGTTCGTCCGGAACCACCCTTCCTTACATGCTAGGTCTTGCAGAGCTGCCTTCCAACTGTCTGTCCACAGGGCGTATCGGCGTTTCGACGGGTGGGGGTTGGAACGTCCGTCACTTGCGCAGAAGACAGTCACAGCAGCGACAGCAGCAGCGCCGACGATGATCTTCTTCACTCGTCTCGACCTGAGCATTTCGTGGTGCAGCTCTTTTTCTATCTCTTTCTCCAACAAACCTCATCGAGGTACGCTGAGATGATCACTTTGATATCACAGCGTGCCAGCAGCAAACCAGCCAATCAGGTGTCGAGTAAGTCTGCTTCATAACAGCTCATTCTTACATCGACCTCGCCCTTACTCCTGCCCGGGCAAATATGGTCCCATCCTTCCATTAGCTGCGTTACAAGAGGTAAATCGCCTATGATTTTTATCTCGGGTCAAACATTACATACACTAGATAATGTTTCTTCCATTTTTACCTAGGCTACCGTTTTTTCATTTTTTATGATTGTTTTGCTGTATCTTCTTATTCTTTTTATCCATTCCAACCTTCAAACTGCGCTTTCCCCGGGTCCACCACCCGGGTCCCCAATTCGTAAACTATAGATTCTTCATATAAATTTTGTAAACACCTGCAAGGGCGTAAATAGTTTTCTAGTAGTCTACCGGTAGGCACCACCCACTGATCTCCAAAGCCCGATTTAGCGCAGATTAATTATGAATACATGAACGTAGACTAATTTTGAACTCACCTGACGTTCAATCATCGTAATTAGTCTGACACAGACTAATATTGAAAACAGATTAATTTTTCCGGCTGACTAATTACTGTAGCCACTGTAGTTTTGCCTACTACTAGAGCTGTTTCGTGCAGAGGGGTTTGGGCGTGCACGAAACTCAAATTCTGGCTATGCGTTGTAATTTTCAGAAAGAGGCCGTCGTTCCGACTTCCCTTAGTCAAGACGGACGAGATTTAAGACGGACAGTCCATTTCCACCAATTGAAACGCTGGATTTGGGTCCCTTTCTCAAGACGGACAGTTTCAATTGTTGAACTTGGGGCTCGTTTTTTGCGGCGCTGGCCCTCTCAAGGCCATTTCAAGATTCGATGGCGGAGCATGAGATCGAGCGCGCGGACCACGAGCAACCCGCGCAAAAGCGCAAACCAGTCGGGCGTCCACGACTGAAGGAGGGCGGCGGTCGCAAGGAAGCAAAGCATGCCAAGGGCTCGTACACAAATCAATTAAAGCTGGAAGTCGTCAATCACTTCCAAGGCCACGGCCACGTGAAAGCTACGGTCCAGCACTTTGGCCGCAGCTGGACCCGCATTGCTATGAGAGTAGGCGCAAGCTCGTACTGGTTTGGCAGAAGAAGAAGCCCAAGCTTGCGGAGGCGTGCAGCACCACCAGGGGAAGCTGCGGCGAAAGGAACGCAAAGCGGGCACAGGTACTATTCTTCCAGCGCAGGCTGAACTAGATATTGTAAACTGGGTGAATGACTTAAGGCACGAAGGTGTTCCCGTCTCTACGCTGATGCTGTGCCTGAAAGCTGATGAGGTAGCGAACAGTTACGACGTGGAAGACTTCCACACCTCATGGAGCTGGCAGACAGCCTTTAAGAAACGCCACGGCGTATCCATGAGGTCGAGATTAATTCAGACGACGATTTCGACCGAGCGGTAGCGGAGACTGGTTCGGAGGAGGGCGAATCTACGTTGGTGTAAACACGATAATAGTACCACTTTGATCTGATGCCCATCTCTAAGTTCAACGATTTTAGCTGGCTGCCCATCTCCGAGAATGGGTGTCAGTCTTGACAAAGGGAAGTCGGTACCTAGCATAATAATATTGTGTTGATCTCATCATGCCCCCCATAATATAAAATTGAAATTTTGAGTTTTACAATATTAAAAATTGCCGCAATTTAATTTTTTATTGGTCGTGGGTTTTGTAGGGTTTCTACAGATTTTACGGCTTTTCATTGGTTGTGTGACTTCTTATAATTAGTGTTATGAGAGAGACCAACCTGGTAGTCATATAAGGTAGTCATACCAGGTAGTAAGATACATATTCTGCCAATGAAAAGGCCCACACACACATATTCGCCGAGGGATGTGAATGAGTGAAGGGAGGCCACGCTACGCGTTTGAGCCCCCCACTCTGGAAACTGACGGCAAACGAACAGGCTAACATTTCAGATACGTACTAAGAACGCAGGGTCGATGAGTAACGGACACAATAGGAGTGCAGCTACTCTCGGCCTGGAGAAGTTTACAGAAAAGCAAGGGGAGTACACAAAAATGCGGAAAGATAAGTTGCTGACCCACACAACCAGAAGGACCACGAATACCAACGCATCATGTTTGGAAAAGGAAAACCGGATGCGGAAGTACTCGTGGTCGACTTCCTGGAAGGTAGTCCAGTGAAGCCGGTTCTGGAACTCAAAGATAAGTTCCAGGAAGTGACTATGGAGTTGAAGTGGAAGCTGCAACACTGGACGAGAGCCCGTTCAGCGATGCTAAACCTCTTCAATCAAGCACTACCGAATGTGTTCTTATCCGTGCTGCCGGATCAGGTGTCCAAGATGGACCCGTGCGAGATATGGAAGTTGCTCGAGCAAAGATACATGTTGGGGGATGCCGGTGGAGTGATTGGGCTAAGGCGTCAGTGGGAACGCCTAACCGCGGCCAACTGGAACGACCTAGGCACCCTGTTTGCCCAGCTGAAGAAGCTGCGCAACGACATTAACCGGAAGATGAAGGGGTTGGTGGATCAGGACATGGTGACTGAGCCGTGGTTGTGCATGGAGGTACTAGCCCTACTACCAAGCGAGTTCTGGGCTAGTTCAATCATCATGACCAAGGAATGGTTCACGATTAAGGAACGTCGAGACGAGCCTCCGTCGAGTGTTCGGCGACCGATCGAAGAGGGAGATTGGAATGCTGACTGAGAAGAGACGCCCTGTGCCGATTAACGTCGTAAAGAAGTATGCTGGGAAGAAGCGTCAAAACGGTGACACACCTGCCACGGGATCGTGCTTTTACTGCTTCAACCCCGGACACATGAAGAATGGGTACCCCACCATGGCACAAGATCGCGACCCAAACCATGTGGGAGGCCAACCGTTCCGGACTGATGTCCGTACGGCACCTGGGGCTAAAAAGAAGAGGAAGACAGTGATCACAGTCAAGAAGGCCAAGCCAGCCGCGGCGAAACCTACTGCTGAGGAAGTCATGGCTGGGTCGCCGCTCGATGAACTCATGCTCGAGAAGGAAATAGAAGATGCAGATTCACTTGAGTTCCAAGAGAGTATCCCACTCAGCGAGGATGATGGGACGCAGTCAATCGGAAACCCGATGGACATCGATGATGAGGTAAGACATAGGTTTGGGCAGTACCTAGCAACCTTGGATGGTCAAAAGGCAACTGAAAGAATGTGGGTTGTGGATACAGGAGCTGGCCATGCCATAAGCTCGGACAGGGGGTGGTTCACTCACCTGGGCAAGGGGTTGAGACAGACGTTTGAGTACGGAACAAGAGTACATTATCTAGTGCGTTGGTGGGATATGTGAGATTTTGGTGTACTTAGTCCAAAAGATCACTATAAGAACATCTCAATAGACAACGTCGCTTTTGATAAGAAGTGTGGAAGTAATCTTCTAAGTGCTTACTATCTGGCTCGGCAAGGCTACTGCCACATCCAGTCAAAGACAGCGAAGTACTTGTACTTCATCGATAAGAGGGTGGGAGCGGCCTGACCTCTCCGAGATGGACAAATCAATGGAGGAAGAGGAAGTACGGGACGTTATTATGCGATGCAGGGTCAGGAAAGCTTGCGGCCCGGACGAACTTCCCAATGCTTGGTATCGAGATCATGTGGATCTACTCGTACCCATTATGACGCGAGTGTGCAACGATTGTCTGAACGAAGGGACAGAGCCGGTCTCCTTTCGGGAAGCCTACATTTTCTCGATCAGCAAAGGAGGGGACCGAGCCAATCCGCTTAACTATCGGCCGATAGCCCTACTTAATACTGACTATAAGATATTCACGCGAATCCTAGCGTGGAGAGTGCGCAAACGGATAACGCAACTGGTACATGCGACGCAGTTCGATTTTGTCCCGGGCAGGACAATTCATGACGCCATCGATTTGTTCGAAGCTGCAAAGGAAATTAGTTTGACAACAGGAGAACTATTGGAGGTCCAAGTCGTGCTGCTCGACTTTGCAAAAGCCTACGATTATCTGAGCCGGGAATTTTTACTAGCGGTCCTCCGGGCTAAGGGGTTTCCGCCCAAATTCTGCACTATGGTGGAAGCGATCCACGAAGACACCACAGTGCAGTTCATGGCGAATGGCGAGCTTTCACGGAGTACGCCAGTCACCAGCGGTATACGACAAGGGTGCCCTTTGGCGCCGCTGTTATTCATTTTCGCGGTGGACCTACTTTATGATGAAGTGGAGGGATCCAGCCTCCTTAAGGGGGTCAACTTAGGCACAGAAGCTGCACCGCCCTGCCTCTGAATGGCTGGATATGCCGAGGACACGGCCATTTTTATAGCCACCATTGACATGCAGAAACATGCAATTGCGGCGGTGGGTCGCTTTTCGGCGGTCTCTCGACTGCACCTTAACGTGACAAAATCGGGGCAATCCGACTGGCCAGGACGAACATGACCCGTGACTGTCAGGCTGCGGTACACGCGAAAGCGGAAGTGGAAGTGGAGGAGGTCGGCAGCACCAGGTATCTGGGCCATATTGCGGGCACCGGCGACACGGGTGACGAGACTGAGGGTCCGGCTCGCATTGGCCGAAACAATGACAAATACGGTCCACCAACGCGCACTGATTGCTGTGGCTATCATCATACCGAAATTAATGTACGTGGCGCGTCACTCGTGGCCTACCGAAGCACACGTCAAGCAAGCGGATGCGTCCATCCACAATTACGTGTGGCGCTCGTCGTTCATAGTGCCGGAGCGTGCAGCACAAGATTGGATACCAGCTGCAGTAGCGACACACAAAACATCAGAAGGCGGACTCGGCATTCCGGATATACGCCAAGAGCTCATGGCTCTGAGTGCTACGGTGGTAAGTGACTGGGCGGTAACGCAGTCCCCGCAGGCACTGGTCGTCGGCGAAATTCTGATGCGCAGGGGTGGCGAGGCTGCGGACCACCTGGTGCAACACGAAAAAGGCCACGGGAGACGCTTAGATCTAGTATGCGGGCGACGGGTAGCCCGTGGGCGGAGCACATGATGTTCACTGAGGCTCAAACGGAGCCGACGCAAAAATATAGCGGGGGTCAACTTCGAGCCGCAATGAAGTACAGCAACGGGTTATCGACTCGATGGACGAAGGACGGACTGCGAGCCACGGTAAGTGGCACACTCAAGACGTTGTTCATCAACGAGAGGAGACGGACGCGGGAGCAAAGCGGAACGTGCCTGCTCTCCACGGTACCTTACCTACCTCTTGCCGAGCTTAGAGTGTGGAGCGCGCAAGGGACCCCGGGGAGGTGGACGGCTTTCGTCACCTTCACGAAGCACAACAAATGTACCAGGATCAAGGATGTGGTTACGATCACCAAGGTAGCATCGGGAGAGCTCCTGTTCTAGCCGGTGCAGTACCAGGTACCACTGTCAAGTGGAGCGGCTCATATTTTCCGTGATGTGGTGTTGTGCATCTTGGCGAACTACCCGGAGCTGCCATACACGGCATTGCCGGAAGGGCATCTAGAAGTACACCACGCGCTCAGCGATCCGCACCATGAGTTCGATGTGGGGCAGACCCACGGGCGGACTGTGGTCCACACATGGGGCATGCAACGCACCACACTGACCTTGGACAACGATTCAGGGGCGGCGGAGACAGCCATTGCCACGTTGCTACAGGAGCCACGAAAGGCCGTCTGGGTAATTCCTTATCTGTGGCTAACCAAGACTCGGACGCTTTGGCTGGGTGAAAGACGTTGGAGGCGCTCTAGAAGCGCATTCAAGACACTGATTACCAAGGGGTGGTAGCATCGGTACATAAAACACTGCACGAGGCACAAATGAAATAGCAAAAAACTCACCCAGACATAGCGAAGATGCTGGCCAAGTTGAAGTGGGGGTGTACAAGGTGGAAGGCGCCACTGCTTACAACATACAGATACTAAGCCGACTCAAACACAACAGACTGCGCCTATGGACAGCCGCCCAAACGGGATTCCAGTGTATGGCGCGTGCCTGCATGGAACGGGGAGGTGGAGGGACGGAGCATCTCGTGTGGTCCTGCCCGGAGACACAGGCCTGCTGGAGTCTGTTCGTCAAGAGCTGGGAGTGGAGCACGCTCACACCACTCACACACTGCATAATGACATCTTTACGCTGGATTTTGCACGCATGCCGCCCTGGCTGATGAAATGGGGAGAGCTGAAAATGCAAGACACGTGGGAATCATTGCATGACGTAGCCGCGACGATGTGGGCGCTAGGTTGTGTGACGACAATGACCACACTATGGAGGAGGAATGTGGACAGAGTACATTTCTGATACCGAGGTGCCGCCGCTGCAAGTCATGCTTGGAAGATACAAGAAGGCAATTGTGGAAGCCTTCTTAAGGTATAGAGACAGCCTGTATCCCTTGACCGCAGGCAGCCAACCCCAGCTGATAGTGGCGACTCAGATCATTCATAACTGGAGGACTCAACCGGAAGAGACTGCCGCAAACCAGGTACAGCCAACCTACAATGTAGGTTTTTCGACGGTGGATCCAGGGGTAACGCTGGACCGGGCGGCAGTGGAAGCATTATACTGGAAGTCGATCGGCGGACAGGCTGCCATGGCCCGCTGTGGGCAGCGGCGACTGCATTAGGAAGGCCTACAATGACCAACAATGTGCCGGAATTCGTGGGCCTGCAGAGAATGTTGGCTTATGCATATGACAAACAGTGGACGGGGCTGCACGTCGTCGGAGACAGCGCATTGATACTGCGAATGATGTCGACGCGTGTGCCGCCGAAGGCGCCCAGGCTCAAGCACTGGTACAGGATAACTAGGCGGCTGGCCGACCTATGCCAAGTTGCATCATGGCGGCACCACTACCGCAGACACAATAAAACGGCGGATTGGCTTGCTAATTACGCCAAGAATCACAACATCAGCAAGACCTTCACCCTCACCACGAAGTCCGAAATGGAGCGATGCGTGGCAGAACACAGTGACGGGGACGTCATTCACTGGTTCCAGAACCAGGAATGACACAGGAATATAGCAAGTACGGAGGGAGACAAGCCCGCGGAATGGCGGCAACCGGTGCAGGTGGAATTACTGCGCTGGAATGGATATTCGAGTTCAATTCTGTCGGAACAAGTAACACAGTATACCACAACTTTTTATTATTTCTTCATCGATAAGAACAACTCATTTCTGTTTGCGGCTGTCGCAATAGATGAGGTATAATACCTTCCGAGTAAAAGACTCAACATACGACCCAAAGCACTCCCAGTTGGGAAAGTAAGCTATCCAAGAATTATGGAGGTAATAAACGAATGGCACCTGAGACTGGGGCATGTTGGTAAGGAAAGATTAATGGACATTCTGTCCAACAAGATCCTTGATGAAAATACTGAGCAGAGTTCCATTTGTATGTCAGACGTGCGAACTGGCCAAGTCAAAGCGCATGTCCTACCGGAATAAGATAGGTGAGAAAGGATCCGAACCGCTTCACACGCTACATTTGGACTCACTAGGGAAGATGAAAGTCAAAGGACTGTACGGTTCGGCAGGCCATCTGTACGCTCTAGGCATAGTCGACGACAGAACCGCATACAAGTGGTATTTTTGTTCTTAAGTCGCTTAAAGAAGTTGGGACCAAAATATAGACACTTATCACTCAATTGGAGAGACAATTCCCGTATAAGGTTAAAAGTATACTCATCGATGGCGGTACTGAATTTGTTAATGTATCACTCATACAGTACTGCGCAAATAAAAGGAATAGTTCTCCAAAGATAAAATGTTGAATCACAAGAAGAAAATGCTGCTGCTGAGAGGGTTCACCAGACCATAATGGGCAATGTGAGGTGTGCTCTACTCGGGTCAGGAATGACTGCCAAGTGGTGACCGGAAGCCCTTCTGTACATGACGGATGTCTCAAATAGACTACCAGCAGCCCGTCTCAACGGAATAATCCCGTACGAGGCCTTATATGGTAAAACACCAAGTGGATTAGCGTTGCACATATGGGGGAGCAAATGCTTCGCGCATGTTCCAAAAACAAAAGGGCAAGCCCAAAGTTCAGTGACCGTGCAATTGAGTGCAAGCTGTTAGGACTGTCTCACAGCTACAAAGGCTACCGATTGCTGGACATCAAAGGCAACCAGCACGTCATCGCTCGTGATGTCAAATTTGAACGCCCGACCACAACTGCATTAATTAGTTGATCGTTTCCATCCGTGACAGTCGAGAAAGAAAAGAGGACATGGTTGAAGAATGAAGTATGTGCCCTAGGCAAGCGGGTGCTAGATCAGCCAACACATGGGGCATCGAAGAGGCCAAAGATATCCCAGCCAACCCTACAAAGTACTGAACCAGTGGGAGACTTGGTGTCGGTTCCACCGATACCTCGACCTAAGCGAAAAGATCACCTAATACGCGCTCAGAGACTATGTTGTCTCGATCAATGCCGTCGTGGTGACTAATAAGATTATCCCTATCCCGCGCTCAATCAAAGAGGCCCACAACGGGCCATATGCAAACAGTGGGAGGCAGATCTTCAAGTAGAGTACCAAGCACTGGTATCCAATGACACGTGGGAACTAGTGCCCCTACCACCAGGACGAAACTATTAGGTTTTCTCTGAGTGTTTGATGTTAAGTACAACCCCGACGGTACAGTGGACAGATTTAAGGCACGACTCGTAGTAAGGAGAACACTCAAATCAGGGTGTGGATTACAATGAGATATTCTCTCCGGTTGCAAGATACGAATCGTTGAGACTTCTTTTGGCTATTACCACAATAAAAGATCTGCACGTCCACCAGGTGGATGTATCCACTGCGTTTCTCAATGGAAATCTCATCAAAGTGATATACATGCAGCAAGCATATGGATTTCGTCACGGTAGCCCGTCTACTGTGTGTAAACTTAAGAAAAGTATCCACGGGCTAAAGCAAGCCCCGCGGATTTGGTATGCCCTCCTCAACAAGTTTCTGGTTAAGTTAGAGTTTTCCCGGTGCAAAAGGAGTACTGTTTGTACCGGCAAAAGTGGGAGGTTCAAGGAATGACGCACATAGTTCTTATCTGTGTGTATGTCGATGACATCACTATTGCTGTGTTGAGCATGAAGCTGCTGGCAAAAGTGAAGACCCAGTTAGCTTCACGCTTTAAAATGAAAGATTTGGGGGATATCCATTACCTTCTCAAAATGGAAATCAACCGAGACAGGGCTAACAAAATATTAAGCCTGTCTCTACACAAATGCATTATGGATTTACTACAAAAGTTCGATATGAATGGGTGCAGCCCAGAGCCTACACCTCTAACCAAAAGTGTAGTACTTGAAAAGGAAAACAATTAAGTCTGGAATAGATAGCAGCCCAGCCATTTGACTATAGAGGACTGATAGGCTCGCTAACGTACCTAGTAAGAGGCACCCGCCCGGATATTGCCAGTGCAGTAAGGGAACTAAGCAAATTCCTATCATGCTATAATAAGAGCCATTACAGGGCAGCCCAGATAGTACTGAAGTATCTGAAAGGAACATCCACGAATGGACTTGTATTCGATGGAAAAAGTAAAGAGGTAACATATGAGCTATACACAGATGCGAGTCGCGATTGCTAATGAAGACAGAAAGTCAGTAACTGGATCTGTGTCAATAATGGCCGACGCATGTATTACATGGAAAAGTTCAAGGCAAGATACGGTAAGTCTCCACACAGCTCAAGCTGAATTAATAGCAGCAGTGAAGGGGTTAAGGAAAGTGAATGGTTGTGGTTTCTGTTAAGGGAATTGGGATTTGAACAGACGCAACCTATTCAGTGCTGGTGTGACAACAAAGGAGCCGTTAGTGTCATTAGGGATCCGGCTAATCACTCATCCACAAAACATATCGAGACCAAAAGGACTGTACGCGAGAGAGGTGCATAATAAGGGGAGGATTGCGGTTAGTTACTGCAACGCAAACGATATGGTGGCTGATGCCTTAACAAGGCGTTACCCCAAGCCCAGTGAGAAACTTCGTTGGCTGATGGGGGTTAAGGACCTAGCCCAACCTAAGTCAGAAGGCTTAGGTTGCCAGATGCGAGTGACGAATTACACGGACAGTGACCCGTTCGTCAGCCATAAGGAGCTGCTGTCCATCTCAGCACGAGGACAAGATTGGCTAGGGAAGGTGCCCGTCACAGGGGCTAGGATAAGACTGAAAATACTTACTTCCAAATTTGACGTCGACTGCTCAGGCCTCGCTCCGGGACCAGAACAGCCGACCAAGAATCGTTGGGGGTGGCATTGGGAGGCCGCAAAACCCTCTGCGTACAAGCACCAAGTGAACCAAAGGGTCAAGCGGGAAGATCTCGGCCAAGCCAGACATGATAAAAAGCGGCAACGCGACGGCCAAGACGTCTGGAGCGAGGGCGGCCAAGGCACAACAGCTGCAGGAAAATACGCGCAAGACGACGAAGACTGGAAGGACGTTAACAACCATCGTCAGCGCAAGGGAACAGCGGCTCGGAGCAAACCGCAAGATACAGGAGGGAAAGAACAAGAAAGGAAGGTGCAAGGCGAGCCCAGGAGCGCCTACAATCCCAGGCCCGACTTCAGTCCAAGTCGAACACGGGTAAAGAAACAAGGGGAAGGAAAGCAAGGACATCAGGGGACACACGTTGGAGACCGGAGTTTTAGGCAGCTATAGTAGTACCTGCTCACGGCGGGCGAACCGCTATATGTCTGGCAGACCACGCTGCGGCTCAAGGAAGCGACAGCAGACAAGCGCTTCGAGGCCTATGTGGCCGCCAAGCAGAAAGGAAAGAAGACGGAAACGGTGAAGCTCTGCGAATGGAAGGACGAGATCCCGGTTGATCAACAAGAGATCTACAAGGGGCTCAGCAGCTACTGCGAAGTGTCCAACCCGGAGCATCAAGCCTGGTTGGTGAGATTGCTCACGGAATGGATCGTGGCTGATCAATTGCCGCAAGAAGAGGTGGAGACAAGACTGAGGTTCGTACTCTTCGACTCGGAGCTGGAGAAGAGAAGACCAGACCCGACACCAGATGGGGCTCCAAGGACATATCTGGGAGCGGTCACCGAAGGGAACCGCCACGCAAGGAAACCGAGTGGACATCAGAGCATCCACGACTGCTGCAGCTGTGTCTGTTGCCCGGGGAAGCTCGGCCCAAGCTACGACAGCACACGGCAGACGAAGAAAAGGCTTTACAGTTGATTATGAGCCATGAACTCGAGCTGCTGGCTTCCTAGTGGAGACGATGTCTTCAAGGGAGATGATCGTGTTGATCGACTACCTCAAGTCGCTGGAATACCCGCTCTACGCGCACATGGCGCCAAGGCAGAGGTTTGGGGAAACCATGAGCACGCAGGCGATCCTGACGCATGTGTATGCAGGACTCGAGGCAGCCGCGTCACATAAGCTAGACATCTCTAGCTTCAAACACGAAGTCGCGAGGGTGGTCATTATGCCAAACAGATGCATGCTCAAGATCATGTTTAAAGGTAAACAAAAAGCGACGAAGTAGGTTGGCTGGCACTTACCGCTAGCCGGGAAGATGAAGCCCCTCATTGACTACCAGGAAGAGCGTGCGCAGTCCAAGGACACGAACAAGTTCCTAAGGATAGACACTTACTACTTCAAGGCAGAAGTACGAAGTGGAACCCCAACGGCCTTGGACCTGTATTGGCTATTTGCCAGCAAAATGGCCCTGGAGATCCTGAAAATGGACAATATCCAGTCCAATGGGCAAGACACCAACGACCAGCAGTGGATCATCCGAATCAAGGTGGAGCAATTGACCGACAAGCTACGTGCGCTATCCGCCATCAAGTGCGGCATGGTGGAGGTGGGTATCCATCATCACGAGGTGCACGTGAATTGGCCCTGTCGGCTCTGTCTATCTCCAAGTCACCCAACGAGAGTCTGCTCTGTGGTCCAAAAATTTGGTCGAGAGCAGGAAAAGCCACGTCGCAATGGTCCAGGGCAAAATGCTTCTGAGGTAGGAAGAAGTGTGGCCAAGGCGCTAGGGAGCGACTAACCGGAAACTGTCGAGCAGCTCCACGACTTCCTCAAGCGCGTCAGCTCCGCGCCTAGAGCTCACCAGGCGGCCACATGCCAAAACGACAAACAGACGGACGAGTCGGTGAAGACGGAGAGCACTGCAACCGACGCGGCAGTTCCTGGGCCGGCGATACCTGAGTACTTCTAGCGACATCGGTTGGAGAAACACGCATCGGACATCAGCCCTTGGCATGAAGGCGAGCAGACAGGAGACACACATGAGACGGACATGAAGGTAGATGCCGAATATTCGGCGGTGGACCCGAAGCAGGAGAATGCGACGGGTGGCGACACGAAGGATCAACGGGAAGCCGCAATGGAGGTAGATGAGGTCGCGAAGGCGGATGGCGACGCCAACGACCATCCACCGGAGCCAAGTCTAGTCGCCAGCGGCTTCAACAACCATGCTGACCATGAGGAGAAGACGGTATACATGGAAACTGTGCTGCACAGGGCGGTGGGGACCAAGTGAACAAGTCCTCAACGCTTGCCGGAGCTACTGGACAGGACCGAGCAGCGCAAGCCGTATCAGAGTGCACCAAAGCGGCCGTCGCCCAAGAGACAACTTTCGGTGAATTGGGAGGATGCGCGACAGCAGGAGGAGGGAGATATAATGCACGACGATAAGGCTGCACGGAAAGGCTCGCTCACCATAACCACACAGGAATAGAGCACAGCTGACCCAGCTCTTAAGGCAGCACAGCCAACGAATGAGGCGCCGAATCGCATGGCCACCGCAGAGGTGCAGATGGCAAATTCACTGAGGCGAACTCCTCGGCAGGGCCAAGAACTGACCAGAAGGTGTCGTCCTAGACTGGTGCCCAGAGATCTATGCACCAGTATCTGATGAACACCAAGATGCCGGTGCGGATCAAGTCCACGCGAAACGGGGTCGACAAGGCAAAGACGGGTACTACGCTCGCCCACGATGACACACTGGAGATAAATGCCGTGGCAGGTGACGAAGATGTACTCGTACCCAGCTCACAGGAGTCTACTGCTGAAGAGGCGATCGTTTTAGATTCATCGAAGTCAGGTCGCCGAAGGATAATGGAGCTACAGTGGCAGTCTGGCTTGGCATACTGCAAGCGGTGATCATGGAAATTATAGCAAATGGACACTGCGGCTGGCTGGCCTTTTACGTGGCTTGGATGAACATGACGGAAGGATCACTAAAGTCACGACGGCCAAGGTTATGGCTGTCAAGAAGAACATCAGGAATGGCTTAATCATACCGATCACAGAGGAGGTTAAGCTCAACACTAACGAGACGAAAGCAGAAGCGGATGCTAGAGGATGGAAGGGCTCGGTGGACGAGTCTTTGGGCGACCTAATTGGAGCGCTCGCCAAGCTGTATGTAAGGATCAGGGACAAGCCAGTACGGACTTCAGTAAACATCACCTACTGGGTCCGGATGGCGAAACTCAAGGGGATGGCTAGGTATGCGAGAGACGAGATCTACGTGATCCAGAATCATTTCGACGGTCAAGCTTTCCTGCAGGTCTTCTCGTATGTCTCAACGACAGTGGACAAGGTAACGATCGAGACAGGGAAGGTGACTCCTTTCGCCACAGATCTGGGCATTGCGCTTCTGAAAGAATTAGTGGAGGCGGGGATACTGCCTGTGGTACTATTTCTGAAGAACAACCATTGTGAGGCAGCCGTGCATGATAACGAGCGTCGTGCGACCTTCACCAAAGCCAAGAATGCTTTGGCCCCACTCGTGCCCTCGTCCTGAAGAAGTATGGCATCGAGATTGCGGATCACACGGCTGTAGTGAGCGAGGACAGGTCCAAAGAAGCGGCAAAGGTCGCACGGACCCTCGCTCGAGCGGCCAAGCGTGGACAGGTAGAAGTTGACAGCGAGGCAGCCCTGCTCGACGACATCTTCGAAAAAGAGGTATAACCAGCCAATTCGGAGACGGTCACAGCGCGAAATGTGAGGCGTACTGATCACCCACGGCCGCTGACCGTGGGAGCGGAACGACGAAAACGGAGCATGTTGCCAACCTCGCCAAGATGAACGGGGAGGCAGCGGCTAAGGTGTAACAGTGTCGTCGACGCACTTGACGGCACCGGACGTGGGAGGTATAGAAGAAAGGAGGGAGAGGGAAGAAGGAGGTGCGGAAGGTGGGTGCAGCAGCGGTCGCTGTTGCAATACTACGGAATTACCTCGAAGGCACAATTTTACCAAACGACTATGAAGGCGATGAGAACGTATGGGCGGAGGTTGGAAACAGCTGAACGCAAGCGGAGAAAATGTAACAAGAACAAAATCAACAACAACGACAAAACGATTGGGATTCAAACAGTAAACGCTCGCGGACTGGCGACTCATTTGAACGCACTGGGCGATCATCTACAAGGACTAAGAGAGACCTATGGACGTGGAGTGCGGGACGTGACTTTCCTACAGGAAACTCACCTGCACGAAGAGGAGCACGATCTTGCTGCGAGGCAATATGCTGCGCTGTGGGGTCACAGGTATACGGAGGACCACAAACTTTCGTTCTGGGCCTCTGGTGACACGAGAGGCGCCGGGGTGGCCGTAGTCGTGAACCCTACGGCGCATTGAGAAGTCAGAAGCCGTGGCGGAAGGATTTATGGACACGCCATCTGATCATGATAACTGGCGACCTTGGAGGAAGGCCGGCTGTGCTCATCAATGTTTACGCTCTGACTCTGGGTACGGCGCGAGCGAAATTGTTTACTCAATTACACACTGTGCCTTTGCCGACCGATGCCACAGTAATTGTCGGAGGCGACTTCAACTGCGTCATGGAGACGGAGACGGACAGGTCCAGGCCCGGCAGCTGCAAAGACATTGGACAAAAGGAACAACGAGCACTGATAGAGTGGTGGAGGTTGTTGGACGCGGGGAAAGCAACAAGCCCACGGTTTTGAACAAGACGAGCATAATCATGTACTCAAACGAACATCATACCTATAGACACACATCGGCAAAGGGAGAAATATCGACCTCCAGACTAGACCGGATGTATGTGTCCAGAACTGCGGCCAAGTGGGTACGGAGCATCATGACTCACGACGCACCGTGTCACACGGACCACCGCGCGGTCATCCTATAAATCCATGAGCCCGGAGGCGGGATTTGACTAAGGAAGCGGCCAAAAATCTATCCACCACCAGAATATGTCAAGACGGCTATGAGCAGTCTCATCGAGGCACGGCTGGAAGAGTTTGGCAAGGAACTGGCTGACACTGCCAAAACAGACCCAGCCGGAGCTTGGGAAGCCCTAAAACAAGGTCTGACAAAGGAAATGAAAGAACTCAAGTTGTTGGCCAGAAACAGAATGACCAGGGGCTTTCGGCAGAAAATTAAACGCGTCAAGCACAAGCTAGGAAAGCTGGGTTATGCGGAAAAAGGGGAACAAGGAGCTTCGTAAACAACTCATGGCCGAAACTTGAAAGACTCAAGCTTTTCGCCGCGAAGGAAGGAAGCGGGCTTTGAAGCAACAAACGGTGTGGGGGCCTAAGAAAACCACTAAGGAATTCTTAAGGCGGATCTGGACAACGTATGGTGATAACGTGATTCTGACTCTGAAGGCTGCAGAAAGCGGACACAAGAGGCACATGCACGACAAGGCGGGCATCCTTGCCGACGCATGGGCAGCCATATTTCGAGGGAAAATGAAGGATAAGGCCCACATCAAGGCTTTTGTGAACAAACATAAGGAGAGGTGGTCAGAGGTGAACATGACCGAGGTCGACGAACCCTTTACGGGTACAGGTAAAGGAAGAAGTCTTGTCAGCGATCGCTCAGGGCAAGCGAGGCAAGACTTGTGGCCCGGACGATCTACCAAACGACTGGTACCGTGATCACGCAAGCCGACTGAGACCAATCCTAACCCGGCTGTACAACGACCTCATGGAGTGCGGGACAACGCCTAACAGCTTCATAGAAGCGTATGTCTGCAGCATTGCGAAGGGATGTGACAACAGCAATCCCCTCAACTACCGACCAATTGCGCAATTGAACTCAGACTATAAACTGTTCACGAGAAGCATGGCGTCTTCGGAGATATACCGCAGCTGGTACACAAGAACCAGTTTGGTTTCGTACAAGGGTGGACCATACATGAGGCGATAGACTTACTGGAGGCGGCTCGAGTCAGGTGCACTGGGAACCAAGCACTATCGAAAGCGCAGGTCCTGCTCTTGGATTTCGCCAAGGCCTATGATTCCTTGGATATACAATTTCTAGACGAGGTACTCCTAGCCAAGGGCTTACCAGAGCGTTTCCGGCGAGCAGTGCAGGCTATCCACACCAGCACCACGGTCAGTTTTCTCGCCAATGGTCAGATATCCAGTCAGGTTCAAGTGACACGAAGCATCCGGCAGGGATGTCCTCTGGCTCCTCTGCTGTTCATCCTGGCAGTAGATCTGCTGTATGATGAAGTAGAAAGCAGTGAGCAGATCACGGGTATTCAGTTGTCTGACACTCAAGGTGAAAATGAATTACGGGTAGCTGGGTATGCAGATGACACTGCACTCTACTTGAAAACGATGGCCATGCAACAGGCAGCGATTGACGCGGTAGCTAGGTTCTCTGCAATCTCGGGATTGCAACTAAATGTACACAAATCTAAAGCGCTTCGGCTTAGGCAACCTTCGACTGACGAAGAGCAGAACAACCACCAATTGGACCTGGATGAACCAACGGCAAGCCATTCAAGAAGTGGCGTGTACTCGCTATCTGGGACACTGTCCTGGAACTGATGACACAAAGGCTCGTGTATGGAAGAAGGCCATCAAGGTCATACGGGGTAGGCTGGCATTGGCCGAGGTCAAGACGATGAAAGTGCAGCAAAGAGCGGTCATTGCGGCCGCAATTATCGTGCCTAAGATACTCTTTGTGGCACGGCACTCGTGGCCTACGAAGTATATCATCAAGCAACTAGATAGGAGGGAGAGGCATTTCGTGTGGAAGGCTTCCTTTACAAACCCCACGGCCAACTCATTCGGATGGATGAAACGTAGACTGGCCGAGCTGAAAGTGCTGCATGGAGGACTCGTAGCTCCCAGCATTAACAGGGAACTAACGGCCATGAGCGCATCCGTCGTAGGCCGCTGGGCGACCACACAGGATAAGCAGGAACAAGTAGTAGGGGCCATCCTGCTGGAGAGGGACGGTGTGCAGACGGACCATTTGATGCCGAGACGCTATGCGCCTACGGCACGAGTCAAGCAGTCCTTGCATGCGACGGACCGCCAATGGACGGAGCACCTCTTGGCGGAAGAGGAGCGCGGAGAGACCTCTGTACAGCAAGTTAACTGAGGAAGCACATGACGGCCAGCAATGGCCTTATCACCAGCTGGGACATGCACGGTCTTCACATGGAATGTGCAGGGATCCTGAGCGACAAATTGGCCAAGGCGAGGTATAAACGGAGAGAGGCCAAGGGGCAGTTGTTGACGGCAGCTCTGGGGCATGTGCGACTGAGCGAACTGCAGATCTGGGCACCTACGGGGAACGAGCAACATGGAACGACCTTCGGACCTTCACTGGAAACATTACTGGAAAAAACTACACGACGTACTGCAATGCTCGTGGAGAAGCCTCAGTGAACTGGTAGTCTACCCGGTAGGGAAGCAGCTACCACTGACAAAAAAGCGGCTCATTGTTGTAGGGCGCTCGGTCTCCCAGTGATCGCGGAATACCCGGAGTTGCTGACGATGCCGAGAGATGGTGCCACGTTATTTGTGACCCATCCGCTAGAAGATCCTCACCAAGAATTTCGAGTGGTCGACCAGGAGGAGACTAATCGAGCAGTCGTGGGGCAGCTGCACAAACTAAATTAACGACACACGACACGGACTGTCACTGGAAAGACAGATCGCTGATATATTGGAGGTGGAAGAGGACACGGTGGCGATAGCGCCTCGCCCGTGGCTCACCAGAACCTGGGCACCCTGGGTAGGAAAGAGACGAAGAGGTGTCAAACGAAAACACAACAAGGAGCTGTACGATAGGCGAGTACAGCTAAAACTGAAGGCGGACTGGGCTATCATCAAGCAACGGCTGGGCAATGCTGATCCTGAGGTGGTGGCTGCTCTCGATCAACTGACGTGGATGAAGCTACATCGAATGACTGGAGTGGCCGCTTATCATACGCAAAATATTCACCGGCTGAAGCACGGCAAACTGAAGCTGTGGACGGGGACTGCTTCCAGGTTTCAGTGTCTTGCCTCGACATGTACGAATGCCGGACAAAGTGACCCCACTCACCTCATCTGGGCTTGTCAAGAGGGCAAAGCTGATATGGTTGAAGGTGATGGCAATTTGGGGTCTAGTCACCGGCGATGGAGGCGTATCCACACAGGCGATCACGGCCGTATTTGACTTCAAGTTGCCCTCCTCGCCCGTCTGGCTGGTCGAAAGAGCTGAGGAGGAGGGTTTCCCATTATGAGACTTGCTTTACCCAGTAGCGAACAATCTATGGCAGATAGCTGTAGCCACAACTATGTCGGCGCTGTGGAGGAGAAATGTCCAGCGGGTACACCGGATGGTGGTAAGGAGAAAAGTATGGAGGAGGAACTCAGTGTCATTAAGGAAGTCAAGGCGGCTTTCAGAGGCTATAGAGGGGTCTATACCCAGTCACTGCGACGACAGCGGCTCAAATGGTCATCGCGGGGTACTGCACTCAGTGATGGGCGGACTACACGCCTATAATCAACGTCGAGCACCACGAGGGAAACCAGAGAGTGGGGTTCTTCGATGGAGGATCCGAAGGAAACCCTGGACCGGGTGGAAGTGAAAGTCTGATCGTCGAGAAGGCAGAGTCCGAGAAATGGGAAGTGGTGTGGGCGGCCGCCACTGCTCTGGGCAGCTCAGCCACCACCAACACCGTCGCAGAATTCGTGGGACTGCACCGATTGTTACTGCATGCCAACAGTAAAGGCTGGGAACATATCCACGTAGTAGGCGACAGCCAGCTCATATTGGGCATGATGGCGACGCACACAGAACCGAATTCAGCAAAGCTTCGCCATTGGTACCGAGTATCAAGGCGGTTAGCGGACTTGCTACAGGTGACAACGTGGACTCACCACTACCAGCGACACAACAAGGCTGCTGACTGGCTGGCGAATCTGGCCATGGACAGACAGGCCAGTCGAGCGGTGGCGAAGACGGACGAGGCGGGGCCAAGGGTAGAGTTCCTGCAAGGCATCGAGGAGAAGGTGAGGCCGGACATGGAAGAATGGGTGAAGGAGCAGCAAGCCGACCACGACTGAGCGGAGTTAGACATATAATTACAAGTAGAGTAGCAGACTCAAGGATGCACACATGCTGCTTTGAGGATGGTTATTAGCCGTTTAGTGCGAGAGCGTATGTAACACAATATACCGAACAACACAAAAAAGACTGAAGATACTTTGAAGTTGAAGTGTGATATAAACAAGACTTGAGATAAGAATTAAAAGAGAAAATGTTTTGGGAGCACACAAGACTTAACGTTATCATATTGGTTTAGACACCTAACTTGCTTAAGGCTTGGTGGTTGTAGACTAGACTAGCAGAGCTTGAGATTACGTCAAGTCAAGCGCAGCAAGAGGCCTCCTTTGACCGCAGCTAGGAAGGGAGGGTGTTACCCCAACCATAGCGTATGTCAGCTTTGGGCCGCCGCTCCCAGCCTCTGGAAGAAGGCTCCACAGCGGTGACCCTGGGCGTTGTAACTGCGTTTGTGCTAGCCCCCAAAAGGTTTGATAGCGGCCAGAGGCGCTAAGTCGAACCAGTAACCGTTGAGGCAAATTTAGATGTGAGAGAAGAAAGTGGCGAAGAGCCGTCCATAGTGACAGCACCGCACACTCATGCAGTGTTCATTGCGGAAAGGATCCCTTCAGTAGAACGCTATTAGATGCTGTGTGTTAATATCGTACTAAGTATAAGGCGAAAAGGAATTTTATAAGATGAGAAGTCGTCATAGGTCGTCATAAGATGGAAGGTTGCCATTGGACGCCTACCAAATCTAGCGTAAATAGCCGACGTAGTTGCAGCAGATGAGCCGAGGCATACCGGAGCATAAATCTCGTGAGACGGAAGAAAAAACTCGATAAACTAGCCTGACCCTACAGTTAGGCTTTGAAGCCATCTTAACCAAACATCTTAATCGCTGTATAAAGTAAGCCGATTCTGACAGAAGCGAGTCTTTCGCTCGCGTAACACTGAGTATCGCTTGGAGACGGCTCCCCGAACGCCCCACTTAGCCAATACGCGTGGAAATCAATGCTACAAACCACGGCAGCTTAATGCGTTTTGTCAACCAGTAGCAGCCTGGGCGGAGTTCATCGAGGTTGCTGATGGACGCCAGAAAACTATTGTTGTAGCCACGACGGAACCAATTCGTGAAGGAGGCGAGGGCAGGCGACTATGACGACAATCTCCCTGGTTTATGGGCAGGACGGGTGGTGGCCACCGTGACATTCAAGACCACCGGGGTCCTTAACGAGCGGGCGGACATGAAAGATGAGCTAAGGGAAATGGCCAATTAAGAGCCGTTTGCCAATTAAGGGCCGAAATCTTAACCAATCATAATCCTTCATTAGAAAATTGGACAGCGATTACTGGTTGATAAGATACTCCTAAACCTCAGCTCGAAACGGGTGTCAATTTTAATAGTGAAACCTAGTCAAAAGACGGCTCTTAATTGAACGAGCTCGCAAGACCCAGTGTATTTTTAGTCGATCGCTCTGCTTACAATATTGTTGTGTAGCGCGTGCAAATCTGTCATAAATATCGGCCGCAACGCGGGCTTTATGTCAATACCCTATTCGTATTTTTCGTTGGGCGGATCAAAATTTACGAAAGAAAATATGATTAGCAAAATAAACGGCCCTTAATTGGCCATTTCCCTTAGCATAGTTAGTTGAACGTGACGCGTCGATGGGTATGTACGTAAGGGCTGTTGGGGGTGCACTTATGTATGAAAAGCAAAGTATTTGATGAGGTTAACGTGTACATGTGCCGTATGCGGTTGGCATTCGTTGTTTAGTGATCGGATTCAGCTACCGACGCCGCTCTTCTCGCGACCTTTCAACGTTAAACAAATGCACCGAGCTGGCAAACCGAGGCTAGACTAAAAACCTCCCTCGAGCAAAGCGTTTGCGCGCGAAGCTCGTGGGACGTCCCAGCGCGTTTCCGCGCGAAGCACCTTGTGGATATATAAACCTTTGGTGACTACGCTTTTGGTGGAGCAGAGCTAGGGTTGGCGCTCACGGCAGTACATCTCGCAGAAGGCGTGAGTGAGGGTCTCTCCCACTTTCGTTTTTCATCGCAGTCCTCGAGACCCGCTCCACCCACGCCTCCACCACCTTTCCACGCCAATCACACACCCCGTTTGGACGGTATACTGAAATTTTCGTGCTGCGTGCTCCCGTGTACGAGCTTCCAGTCTGACGAACACTCTGTATGATCATGTAGATGGTTAAGCTCACTGGAAGACAAAACTACAAGATGGTCGAGGTCAACCGTCTACTCGGGCTTGTGGAAGAATACCTCCCGCTGGAAAAATACAAATGGGAACGCCTCTCAGTGGCCTTCAACACAAGCCGAACGCGCGGTTGGGCCGAGCGCGGCTTCGAGAGTCTTCGGCGGAAGTTAACGGTGCTGTACAGTACTCGCAAGCCGACTGGGCAGCCAAATATGCCTCCCCACATCAAGAAATCGAAGGAGCTGAAGCACACGATTGACGACAAGGCGAACGTTGTCGAGATGGATGATGAGCCAGATGAAGACCACGAGGATCTACAAAGGGTGCTGCCAGACTTCTCCTTCGACGTTGACGAAGACGAGAGCTTTTTGGTGATCGTGAAGATGGTGGGAGTGCAGGGAGACTTGGCACGGATGCCACGAGCGCCAGCGTTTAAGCAGTAATGTCTCAAATGCAACTGTTTCCGGCAGCAATGTCACGACTGCCAGTGCTTTCAACGGCGATGCCTCGTACCGTTTTGAACAGCACCTCGATGAAGATAGTGACAAAGGTGAACGGACTGCCAACCGCGTTGCTTGTGTCAGTCGCTCTGCCGGCTCTGCAAATCCCGTAAGACTGCGAAGTCCCCGTCGCTGAGAAGTGCTGCGACTGGAGTGCTCCAGTCTGCTGCTAGTGGCTCGAAGTCTAGCACCCGCGATGAACAGGAAGCTTTGCGCCACAGCAAGTTGTTGAATTTTATTGAACCGTCTCGGAGAGACTGACCTGTACACGTTTCGCGATACTTTTGGCGCGAAACGCGCCCACGACAAGGAAGACACAGAGGTAAGGAGGCGAGTTTCGCGAAAGCCAAGCGTATCCGGGCTGTGAAGTCCACTTCGGCGCTAAAAACTGAGCGATGTCGAGAGTTGCTCCAGCAGCGTGGGAGGTAACATGTTCGGGGTGATGATGATGTTTCGTGAGGAAAATGAACGCAAGGCGGAGAATCAACGCTTTGAGGAAGAGCAACGCCGTTGTGACGAAATCTCTGCCCGAGAGTCTCGCTTGATTGCTAAAAATCTCGAGGCCGAAGAACGTCGACGTCAGGCAAAGCTGGAGATGGAGGAGCGCGCGTCGCGACAAGGGGGAAGCTCGAGCCCGTACCCAAGAGTTAGTGCTCTTGCTCGGAGCCCTTATCAAGAAGGAGTAACGGGTGAGCGGTGAACCCTCCAGGCCCCCATGTGGCTAGTTCCCAAGCCCTTCTAGGTGGTCCGGGTCACCGGACGCAAAACTAGTTTGTGGGAGCTCTAACGACGATCGCAACATCCAAGACAAAGCGAGACTTTATATTCGTAGCGCTGCATTCACTGGTAGCCTCTGTTAAATCTCAATACACAGCGATTAATGATCGCTATTGAAATGTGTTGGGCACCTCCATCTCACCACTGAAGGTGGTTCGGATCTGTGAAATTCCGACGGTGCGCACGCGGTAGTTCACCAACCGGAACATGTTGTTGATCCGGAGACCCCGGAGCTCGGGGTCGTAGGGTACTGGGAGGTTAAGACGACTAAAAACCTTCTGGACGCTGCCCATGCCCCCACTTTGCCGCCTGCCGCACCGACGTAATTGCATTGTGGAGCGTTCGCGCTGAGCTCCTCAGGGATGGCCGAATGCGCTCTAGATCTCCATCTTTGAGCGGTGTGAGAATTCGTCCAGTCATGACGGTCGAGCAGGGAAAAGAAGAGTCGGAGACGACGTTTATGCGTGTATCGGGGCAATACGTTGGGTCGAGAATTTTCATGCGGAAGTCCGACGAGGTGTCGGAGTCGTTTCACGACCCCGGACAATTGTGCCTCGACCAGGTAATGCACCCATCTGCGGCGAAGCAAGTCGTCCCCGTCACGAATACTGAATGCAGCCACCCATTGTACATGGCATTCTGGAGGTCTGCGTTCGATGGCTGCATGACCTATAGGTTGAGCAGACATTCATGTGTGTTAGCGTCAGCGCCTAGGTATGAGCCATTCCACAATATACGGAGATACGTACTCTTAAATTTTGCCGTCGGTGAAGCCGAAAGTGTGACTCAGCAAAGGCTCACGTGCTTCAACCAGACTAGCCAATTTCGCTTGGCGGGAAGGTGAAGACCACAAGATGCGGGCAGGAGCATACCCCTTCAACGTCTCGGACAGTGCCTCTTCTGTCTTGCGCAGCGTTCTTGCCAGCGTACTAGGTGGCACCCCAAACAACATGCAGAGAGTGCTATTCTCCATCGAACCGACGTAGAAGCAGAGAACAAGCCCGATGACTTGGTGATGATATCGGAGCTTCGGCGGGCGGCCCCTTGCCGTCGAAGGTGGAATCCAGTAAAAGCGAGCAAACCTGTTAAGTAGTTGGTGGAAAGCGGCTCTGCAAGCACGCAAACACAAGGTATCAGCTCAGTACGAATGTAGCACAAACGCAAATTTATCATACCTTGTGAAGCTCGTGGCGTTTAAGAAGTTCTTGCCGTTTCCAAACTCGTACAGCGTCATCCGCGCTGAGCTACTTGGCACGTCCAAGCACTCGACGGTCAGGTAGTGGCGGCTGCGCATAGCGATTCACCACGCTTCCAGCGTCAGCATGCAGTAGACCTCACTACGCGCCTCACGTAAATCCTCGACGATCTTCTTGAGCACCACGCTGAGCAGTAGATGGCATCCGTACCATCATTGCCCACCATGATGCGGGGGCGGTGGCTAGTCCGATGCAAATCGGCAAGTGAGGATGTTCGTGAGAAGTCGGAAAAATCTGGTCTTGATGTCCGGGTAAAAGTGACGGAAGCAAACTGCTGATTTGTTCCGTGCCGCCATGAAAGCGGAACTTCTGCTCACTTTCAATTGGACAGAGCTGTTGCTTGTAAGCGAGTTGTGGTAGACGCGAACAGAAGTATGCCAGCATATATCTTTTCCGAAACCAACTTATCTGCTGCAACTATGTCAGCTCCTTACACTATATTGGGTAGGCGTCCATTGGATGAAAAATCGTCATAAGACATAATGACGAGCAAAAACTTTGTATTTAATCCGACTAAACATACAGATAAGACTAAATGGACACAGATGAGACCAAAGGTACAGATAAGACCAAAATAACGTCACAAAGTTAAAAGGATGCCATATGCCTTAAAGACGTCATAAGACTGAAGGATGTCGTACGACTAAAGGAAGTTATAAGACGAAAGGACATCATAAGACTAAAAGAAAGACATAAGAAGTCAATTCCCTGATCAAACTGATAAGATTAGCTGATGTGTGAGACCTTTAGAGGGAGTGTAATGAGAGAGACCAACCTGGTAGTCGGATAAGGTAGTCATACCAGGTAGTAAGCAACATATTTTACTAATGAAAAGGCCCAAACACACAATACTCGCCGAGGGATGTGAATGAGTGAAGGGAGGCCACGTCACGCGTTTGAGCCCCCACTCTGGAAACTGACGGCAAACGAACAGGCTGATAAATAGGAGTATAGCTAATATTTGTATGGGGAAAGTTTTGTGATATTGTATTGAAGTTGACAAGTTCCAATAGTAGTTATTTCTAGTGGAAATTTGATAATTTATACTGGGATAGCAGTGACCTGAAAGGTGTGCTGCTGGACAGCCCAAATCAGATTAATTCGATTTTAAGCGCTGTGACCAGCTTGTTGATGGCACTGGTGCAGGCCTGACCCACGAAAACCGCGAAGTCCTTCGAAATGTTAAGCATATGTGGTCGTGCATACGCTTTCGCCCCGGAAGAACCTGATCGACGAACAGTGGTGTTGTCATGGCTAGGAGATACACAGCTACACGTTTGTCACAGTAGCTTCTGTTGACTGCGACGTCGAGTGGCTGCAGGAAGCCGGTAACTGAGGCAATACACCCTATAGAGAAATTCATTTATCGAAAACCGAATCGGCTACTGAATTACCGGTAATTGGAGCGTCCTGTGCTTGCGACCCCACTCACGCTTTGCCAGCGCCTCCGGAGAGCACATTTCAAACCGCCGCTTCTATCAGTACGACTGGTCCTGCTGCTGTGGTCGACGTGAGCAAACACCCACAGTCCATCATACCGTTTAAAGCCAGCCGATGCATTTGGCACGGTCTTGTCTGGGTGAGTCTGTGCCGTGTTGGTCTGGCATTATGGTGTAGAAGAACGAGAGCGCCAGAGCGCAAGAAAACCAAGGAACAGACGAAACTATCGTCGTTATGACCGTTTCCACCAAGCAAGAAGGCGTGCAATCGATTATAAAGATTCGCTCTGCTCTGTTTTGTTGCGCTATTTTAAGGTCTTTGTGTGACATCATTTGCAGATCCATCTAGCAAGCCGGTTCCGATACCGAGCGCTTGCAGCAGTGGAATCTCCGCCACCGAAACCCCTTCAAAGCCCAACGCACGAACTACCATAAAACGTTGTCGCCAGTGTTGGGACCGCCGATAAATGCGCAACGGGGATTGGAGCTGACCTCGCATTTTTGGCGCCTCCATGCTCTGTCCGATTTGCATCGATAGATTCGTGTGTGAGTCAAGTGTCATCAGTCAAGCTCTTTTCGTCGGTTTTGGCAGAGTAAAAGCTATTGACCTTTACCGCGGAACTGTCCACTCTTCGGCTACGCAGTTAGAATCGCAGCTGTGATAAAAATTCGCGAATCATTTCCGAAGTTCTCCGCGTCGATGTACACTGAACCGTACGCCATTGTGTAGATAAGCACGCCTTGACTCTCGCGATTAATCTTCTCCCTTTTATAAATATTATATCCAACGTATTCCCACACCACAACTCGTTTCCGTTTAGGTTCCAACACAAATGGACCAAAACCCTTGTCAGCGACATATCGAATACTGCAGTTGCTGGATGCTACTGCAAGTGCACTCCACGGGCTGTTCCCGTAGCTCTCTTGTACATTGCAGGTTCGATCATCGCACTCTATAGCCCGTAAAGATTACGACGGTCATCGATACAAGTATGATCACATTTGCACCGCGAGGTGCTCCACTCAGTTCGTTGCAAGCGTGCCAATATTTTCCTGGATCTCCGTGTATCGCGGCTGGTATCGTTACTTGCCTGTCTATCGTTTTGCGCGACACTTTGCTCATCCTAAACAAAGCCAAAACGGTCCACTGTCGTTTGCACGTTTTGCCGAATGCAGCAGCTTCGCAAATAGCCACCCCACCTATTATTTGTCTTTGCCTGGGCGAGAACGTTGAGGCGGATATGATAATGACACAGCATCTTCGCCGACATGGGGAAGACAACTTCCGCGCGTTTGTGCAAGCTAAATCTTGATCCGTGAGGATCACCCGAGGCATAGGTACCGAGTTTTCTTCCAATAGTGCTCGTAACGTTGATAGCGCCCAGGTAAAATCAGGCTCTGCTTCACCAGGCAACCAACCACACTTGCGCGAACGGTATAATAGTGTTCATCCCCGTGAGAATTATGGAATTCAGCAGAGACATGCGGTGCCGATTGGTCATGGAGGTATAATCCAAAACTAGTAAATCCATGCAATCACGAGTCATTTTGGTCATCTGTTAATGAGCCCAGATTAAATTCCGAAGCCTGTTGAGTCGAATCAATAACACTCTCGGTGCGTAACGTGTACTCGAATGTCGTCGGAGGGTGCATGGTTGCGAATCTCGCTACCGTCTCTGGTGTACACAATGCGCCAAGGCCCAGCCGTGTTTGCGGCATCAACCGCTACAATACTGATGCGCATCTTGCAGCCAGATCGCTTTGAACGACGAATGGGACGTTGGCGTTCCGAATCGTTGATTTCCTGGTGTTCTTGGGTTCGCCCGCCTGGTCACACGCCAACAACCTCTATCTGATCTCTCCATTCTCGTTTCTCTCTACTTTCAGCTTGGACACGTTGAACTTGTGCGCCTTCGTCCATGCATGAATTGCTGCCTCGGTTTCTTGTCCGATGGATACTCTTCTTGAGGCGGCGCCTCAAGCACGTACTCATGTGTACATTCGCTAGCCTTGCCCGACGTCATCGTGACTGCTAGGAGGTCAGGACCACAATGCGCGTTATGCTGCTCCTCGGCGTCTCACATCAGTGGCGCAGAGCCGCCTGATACCTGTTATTTCTTTGCTCTGGTGCTCCCCTTTCGGTGCTCCTTAGCTTTTCCTGTCTTTTGGAGACTAATTGGGGCAATTGCAGCGTACTGATTGGTCAATCCCCGTTTGTAACTCTCTCCCATTGGTCATAATTGTTCCAATACTAAAGCGTTTTATTAGACCCACATACAAAATCAGGTCACTTCGGCGATTGCTTGCGTGATTGATTCAAAGAACCGCCCATGAAAATTTTGACTAGAAAGCACAATACGACTTAAAACAACGACAACAAGAACAGTATCGCTAAGAGTGCCGTGGGCGGAAGCCAAAAGCCTGCGTACGTATATCTATCGAACGAGGAGTTGGATAACCGTGTGTGATGGTGCATTATGCAAGGGAACAGCTACGCTACGGTGTGCAGTGGATCGACGTGGCAGCAGACGCAGGTGTTGCGTGCTGGGTGCGGTTAGGGGGGCTGCGCAAACTATTTTCGATCATACTCACACGTGTATCTATCGATCGAGGGGTGTGTGATGGTGCATTATGCAGGGATTAGCTACGCTACGTTGTGCAGTGGCTTGGCGTAATGGTCGGCGTGACAGCATAGGCAAGTGCTGCTTGTTGCTAAAGCTACTCACGGATTCCTGCAGTGCCTTCCACCATTTGCATTTGACGAATCTCGCGAACATTGTGGCGCATGAGCACCTGCATCTCGGCCCGCGCATTGTCTGTACTGGCTCGACGTGGGCTCATCACGAATCCCCGGTGGAGAACACTCGCTCGTGAATAGGGTTTGAAGTGCTGCGCCCAAGCCAAACTCATCCAAGAGCTGAAATGGCCGGAAACAGCGCGGCTCCCGTTTCCTGTACCAGCGGCAAATATCCACGTGCTTGCACAGCGCTTGGAGCCTTTAGTATACCTCGTCATTGCGCCGAACTAGGAACAAGCGCGTGTAGTCCTCTCCTGTCAGTTGTTGTCGGAGGCTCGCATCGTGTCCATTGTACGTGTATTGGTACCACAACGTCAGATGCGCTTCTGGATCTTACCCCTACAAAATAATACTGTTGGAGGGATAGAGCAACATACTGGATACTATAGTAGCAGTAAAATTAGAACCGAGCAAAGTACTGGATACATATTAATATGAACAGTTGTATACACTGCCCGCTAGGTAAATACGCACACCCACCTTTTAGGCCGTAGCTCTGTCAGTTTTATGAGTTGAACTGCGCTATTTAATAGGCCTAAATCTCAACTGTGTGTATTTATCTTGATTTCGTTATACTTTTTCCGCGGGTGAAAATCAGCATATTTGCGGCGGAGCTCTATTGCGGAGAAATGCGGCGCTGCACCAAGTGGACAGTTGCGATTGCATTTCGTCGTCACTTTAGTTGAGTCTCTACGCGTCACAATTGTGGGATGCCGCACCTCGAGGCAAGCGCACACCGCTGCTGCCCCCATGGCTTACAAGGTGGTGGTGTATCTGGATGAGGATGAGAGGGTAGCAGCGGTGACTGACGTGCATTTGACCACCCAGGAGATCGTAGCCGTGCCGAAAATATTACGGCTGGTGCTGAACTTCCGGTAGTGTTGCCTGTTCCTGGACCCGGTGCTGAGCATGATGATGGGGCTGACGGGCGTCGGCCATAGTACGCAGCTCTTGGTGGACTACAACCTGTCCAGCCTGGTGCAGATGATGGTCGTCGAAGGCCTCATCATGGGTTCTTGTCAGCTGTGGAAAGTTGTGTAGAACGCGTTTGGGGCCAAGAGGATGGTGGAACATTGGAGAATCACGCAGGCCGCGATCATTGCGAATGCTGACATTATCATGGTGGATGGTTTATCAATTGATATAAGTGCGGCTACTATTTATTTTCGTTTGTATATGTAAATGGTATGTAATGACGATTTCCAACTACACGGCACCGCTATCTTGGTCAGAAACGTCCCTCGAGTGCAGAAAGGTTGCATACATGATGAGCAATGTCTTGGGCAAAAGGGGCAACTTACAGCGACGATGCGAACGCTTGGCATGGCCATGACTTCCCGTGCAATCACCAGTTTTGCGTCTTCTTCGAACAGAAAGTTGTTTGAAAATATTATTGTAGCCTGGCGCGTCGGGGGCTATGACGAAAGTGCAGCGTCTCGTACATCTGCTGGTAGCATACGCACTTTATTGAGGAGGGGGATGTGTCGATACATTTACTAGAGAGGTTTCGCAGTCAAGTTTTCCATGTCGATTCCCTCACGCAACACGCTACAACAGATAGACCATCCATTTTCCAAAGCTATGTGGGAAATCTCCCATGGAAAAACGACATCTGTGGAAGACCTGCCACAGACGACTGGTTAGCAGCATTTTTCACTTCCTATTTTGCCTTAAAAAGTCTATAATCAAAGCATGGTTGATGAGAAGCGCAGAAACTTCTCTGAAGAAGAGGACGTTATGCTGCTGCGCCAAGTTCTATGCGAACAACCATTTCGAGCACAGCGAGGCAAGATCAGCGCCGCGTGGGATGTGGTAGCAGCTAAGCTTGTGGCGGACGAGTCGTTTCCTCGGCTCAAGTTGAGCAAGAAAAGGCAGTCTCGCTTTGACAAGCTTGTCAAAGCGAGACGGCTCGAAAATGAAGAGAGCCTGACCGCATCTGGCGTCTCAGAAGACGACGGTGAGCGAGCGTTGCTGCTCGACGAGTTAATCGAGCTCGTCGACGACCACGTCGAGTCAGTGAGCGCAATCAAGGCTGCCGATTCAGCGAAACGCCAGCGTGAAGAAGAGGCGTCTGCAACGACTCGCGGCCTCGCCATGGAATCGCTGGGGGAAGATCCAGAAAGGTCGCCTCGAGGTAAGCGACTGAGGAAGGAGGTACCGCTGAAGGAAATGCTGCTGGAGCTTAAGGATAAGAAGCTACAGGACAGAAAGGAGGCTCGAGACCACATGGCCGCACAGCGCGAGGCGGACCGCGCTCACATGCTTGCGGTGGTTCAGGCAGTGTCAAAGAGCATTGTAGAGTTGATTGGCCAGAGCAAGAAGGACTAAGCTAAATACAGCTGAAGGAGGAAATTTATTTATGCTGTTAAGTAGTCAAGAAGAGACGGAGGGTCTATTCCAAAGTACTCACTAATCTGATTGCCACCGTAGAGGCACCAGTGGCAGTTAAGGAGAAACATGCTAACTAAAACGTACTTGCCTTCAGGTGACAGTCGAATCTTCAGTGACTTCTTGTAATCAACGAACGCAAACTTGGTCTTTAGATCACCGAATTTCCACTCCACAGATTATCTCACCGAACTCATTAGTTTGTTGAACTGTTTTTCCTTCGGCGACACTCGCGCACCCTTAAAGCCGGATACCAAGAAAGACTGGATCCCGTAAGCGGGATCTCCATACAAAACGTAGCCATCGAAAATATCATAGTTGTCCGCAACGTAATCAGCGAGCTTGCTCTCGCGAAGCATTGTGATATCATGTCGTGCCCTTCCTCGGGTCCCCAGCAATGAATAGACAGACCATCAGGCACGACTGCTGCCTGAAAGTTCATGCAGTGCACACGCTTGTGACCCGAGTAAACTTGCTTTTGCAAGTTTTCATTCCTGCCAGGACGCGAGCTCGGCCGGCAGACTGGGATCTTGGTCCCGTCGATAAAGCCGTACACATTTTCATAGGGGAACCGCAAGCATAAACGGCATCACAGTACGTTTGTATGCGCTCCGCACAAACGCGCTTGTAGAAGTATATGAGCTCATGATATCTATTATACACGTATAACACTGCAAGTGGCAAAACATATGTTAGAAGCAGCAACAGTAAAAATAGCAACAAACAGAAGCGTACCCATGTGGTTGAATAGTCGAGACAACGCGCTGGTCGACCGCCCAAATCGCTGCATCATGTCATAGTTGCGGCTGGGATAGCTAAGACGCGTAAGAAGGATGCACACTGCCTCCGTTTTATGAGCCTTGTCGCGGTGGGTGGTGATGACGAACTCGGGTAGTTCAACAACCGAGACAGCTCGAAAACGCCTCAAACATCGAAGCGGAACTCCTTCTCCGCGTTTGCGTCAGTCATGGACGCCACATTGAAGCGGACATCAGGGATGAGAGGACGCTCGGGGTGCTCCTGGATGGCGAAACATGCGAGAAGCTCCTCCCCGTCGAGGTCCAGCAGGAAGGGGAGCAGCTCCAAGAGGAGCAGGTCGTCCATCGCTCAAAACGAGCGGCTTAATTACTGGTTGGTACGCACCGCAGCGCTTTTAATACAATCGACTTTGACAGGGTGTGGGTGTGGTGAAAAACTGCTGCGAAATCTGAAAAGCGCTTTCCCTTTTCATTTCCCGCTCCCATGTGAGTTGTGTGGGAGTCGGAGAAGGAAGTGCGTTGCGAAACATCTCTATTTCCCAATCAGCTCTTCTCCAAGTGAGCATAGCTTCGCCCGCACCTCAACGGCAACACACGCACTGATTATGGTTGTAAGCGCGATTTGAGCGACCACGTTGTCTATCCCGGCACCAATATCTACGAAGATATCCTGGCTGCTCACCGGCCCCATAGGTTCGATCAAGGCGTCAACACCCGAAGGAAGCACTTCCCCAGCATTGCCATACACTCTTCCTGACTGTTGTCGCACGTCCCCCGCACTCACACCACCGAATATTGCTGTTATCACTCGAGCCGCGTCCGGCAACAAGAGTAACGCTCTATCAAAAACAGGATTCGTACGGGATCGCAGGTTCACGTCACTCGAAAACTCCGAAGGTGCTGACCTTGACGGTCGTCGCGGCGCTGGTGTAGGCCTTACGGCCCCGGCTGGTGTCCATCTGGCAGCGCAAGGTGACCCCGGTCGTGGTGACCCCGCTAGTGGCGGTCTTGATGACTCTACTGGTGCCGGTCTCGAAGTCTCTGTTGGCGTCGATCGGGTTGCCGGACCACCGCGGAGCGGTAGTGTCGACGACTATGACCATGTATACCTTGAGTGTTTGGACCGTTGAAAAGCAGCGCGGGAAGTCAGCATGGGACTTCCCGTACGTGCGCTTCAGGCTTATTAGACGAAGATGCAGCTGACGACCAGTGCGCTTTGACTTGGCCATTCGGCGCGCCACATAGTCCCACGTGATACGGAGCCCGTCGCGCTCGAATTGGAACGAAATCTGCACGAGTTGCTTGTCCTCCCAGTCCTGGAACGTTGTGCGCATCGCTAGTTTTTAAGCGTCTTGGGTTTTACGAATGGTTGGCAAAGTCTGCATGCATCTTACATTTTGTATTGGTGAAGACGGGTGGTTGGCTGCAAGTAGAAAGCGTGTAAGATAACGTTATTAGGGGCATTTTGTCTGTATATTTCGTGACGCTCGATACGTGGCTTAATATATTACCTTGATGACCACTTAACTTTCGTACTTATGGCGCAGCTGCTTGAAGTATACACGCCACTTGACTACCCCTTCTCTACTTCTCTGCTTATGATTGGTAGAAACAAAACAAGGTATTCGACAAGGGCTGTTTCTTTAAAAGGGCACCCCTTGCGCCCTTTAGAGTGTGCTTTCATACCGTGTTATGGGAACGGCCTTAAAAGGCGATTTATTCGCCCTTCTGCCACGAAAGGGTTAAACTCGCCCTCATTAGCAGATTTTCCGGCAGCATGGAGAGCGGTATTATTAGTGGAAGGAGCAGAGAACTCACTCCAGAGCAACGAAGGCAAATCATCAGCGCTGAGCTTGCGCGATCCACGAACGGAACTCCGCAGAGAGGTGCTATGATGAAGGTTCCGGGTGAAGCTGAAAACTGTTTCGTGCGCTCTGAAGCGTGCTAAGAAGAACATGAAGATGACAGGGTGTATGAGTCTGTTTCGCTTAAGCATCAATCGGGAAGGCGGCCGCAACACTGGACATAACCTTAGAGCGCCTGTGTCAGGCGGACGTTCTGCAGCGGAGAACTGTTCGCTCGTCCGCTGCAGCTTGTGGTATGTCGACAACCTCATTATTTCAAAGGCTGAAGGAGGGCAAGTTGCGCGTTGCAACCAGCGTAATGCGCCCGATACTGACTGCACAAACTATGGAACGCAGATGCAATTTTGTTTCGACCACGTGGTCAAGCACTTATATTGGTACCGTGACATGTTGGATGTCATTCACGTGGATGAAAAGCTATTCAACGTCGCCTACTGTGAAGAAGCGATTATTTCTGTTGCCCAACGATTATGTTCCTGCTCGGGCAAACGCTACTTTACGAAGGTCATGATCAGGGTTTGACAGTACTTGCACTTTTCGCTATTTGCTGACAGTAAAAGAAGGACAGCCTTCAAGGAACTAATGCAGTACTTAGCAAAAACCGCTACCCATTTCATTTTACGGAGTATAGTACTGAAGTACTGTCAACTAGTGCTATAAAAATGTGTGGTGTTCAACTTGATAGACGCGAGCCAAGGTCATTGCGCTTATCCCCCTATGTATCAAACTCACCCACTTATGCTTCAGGAGCACTAGCTTCTCTGCTCATTTCCTTGTTCTGCGGCTAATCATGACAATACAACTACATGTAGTCAAACACACTCGTTGTTGAATGGCATTCGACCGATATTGACCTCGTTGCCAACATATCTGAACCAGCGGCAGATATCGATATGAGTAGAGAGTGGTTGAACTTTCCAGCACACCTCCGTTTCACCTCGAGTGCACAATAGCCGCTTCAGTCTCTCATCTTTTCCTGTGTCTGTTGTATCGATTTCATTAGCTATCGACTGCGGTGTGTAGTTGGCCAAATGGTGTGGACTCCTTGCTTGAATATGCGGAGTAACACCCTGCACTTTGGCGACTGAGATCCAGTCCATGGCTTGTGCAAACCACTCAGCCAGCTTGGCATCTGCTTTACCATTCACGACGACTCCAGTGGCTTATCCTGCCGCTGGTTTCACCACGTTTTCCGCTTGCAGTAAAATTCTACTGTAGCATAAAACTAAGTACTATTGATTTCCTTGTTCAGCTGCTGTATTACTAAGTATTTCAGATGTAAAACTCACCGAATATGATAAGTACTATGTCATTAAATAGTACTATATCACTTTGATCCCAGTACTTTTTTAAGTACTGGCAAACTCTGGTCATGATGCTAGCTGCCGTGGCGACACCACGATGGGATCCCAGAACACAGCAGTGGTTTGACGGTAAGTTGCGAATATGGTCATGTATTGTGCAGTCAAGAGCGAAGAAGAACAGCTGCAATTGACCAGCAGGGACGCTAGCTACGACGAACTGCAGTGTGATCAAGAAGACTTACTGGGAGAAGCTAATCACGGAGTTGCTGCCAGCTATATCGTGATCAGTAGCCGGTCGCCGAACCAGGTGAGCGCAATGTCGTCCAGCAGGACAATGTATCTCCTCACATCGCTCCATATGATGCTGCATTTTGCGCTGCTGTGACCGATCTCAATCTGGATGTGTGCCTGCGTTTTAGCCTCCAAACAGCCCCTGACTTGAACGTTTTAGACTTAGAAGTGTTCAATGCGATTCAAACACGTCAGTAAATGAGATGTGCCGAAATATGGACGAGTTAGTTGCTGCCACGACAGATGCGTATAGGGAACTACAGGTGACGAAGTTAAACAATGCATTCCTGTCTCTTCAGTGCGCTATGGTATCCTGTATTGACGAGCAGGAGGGAATCGCTACAAGCTTCGGCACATATCAAAAGCAAAGCTTGAACGGGAGGGAAGACTTCCTACGAGCATTCGTTGCTCAGACAGCGCTGTCTCGGCTATCCTACAACCAGCTCATCACGACCATACTTAAAACCAAATATAAACTGCTTTGTTGAAGAGCCCAGTAATCCAGAATGGAGTACAGATGATCCCCTCAATTGTCATAGCGTCGGGAACGCCAAAATTATTCCAATTTCAGGGTACTTCTATCTCAGGGGTGTACCGTTTTGGTGGTATTCTAAATATTTGCTGTCACAAGCGCTAACTTCCATCAGCCATTCATACTGCAAAGCACATACCAGCCAAAGCAATTGTTACAAGTTGCTCATCAGTGCCGGGCCCTACTACAACACCTCGAATATAGCTCAACAACGCTTAAAAGCCGCAAATTTGTCAGCATTATATGCAATATCCATGAAAAACTTAAACCTAACACCCTGAACAACTATAACCAGAATATGAAAGGTTTTATTAATAGTTTGTGCCGATTCTGTAGGAGTGACGGACGAATCTGTGAGCTGATTTCGTGAAATTCAGCGAGTATTCCGAGTGGACTTGGAATACACAAGGATGAAATGCCAGAGTCGCTGTACAGATCGACCTAGACAAATATGAATTTTCTGTAGTTAAGAACCCTTTTGTAGGAATATTTGTCATTTATTATTCCGTATTGGGTCAGAAGGGATTTAGTAAAAACATTAATACTCAGCTTTGTAAACCACGCGTGTCAGTAGGTCGTCGGGAACCGAAATTTATACTGAGATAGGACGCAATTCATTGCTGCTAGCACAGCCCAACAAGGGTTAATTGATGCCTTTGTACCAGTATATTGGAACCGGTCGAGCGCCGAGCCGCTGGGGGCTTATCTGAGGCCTTGGTACCAGTATATTGGAACCGTTCGAGCGCCGGTTATGATACTACGCATATAAGGACAAGGACTTGATCAAGACCAACGACATGCTGCGGCTCGTGCGTGAGCATTTTGAGGCGGAGCGCAGGGCTGAGGAGGAGGCGAAGCGCTCCCTGGCGGGCGCTCAAAAAGCTCCGGGACGCTGGTGGACGCCGCCATGCAGGAGCGCAAGCTGCACGAGGAGCATGAGCGCCGCATCGCTCGGGAGGCCAGGGGCGCCATGGCCAAGCAGTCTTCGCACGAGCTGGAGCACGACCGCCCGTAACACCACCAGGGTTTGGTAGTAGTCCTCCGGATAGTAGTGATAGTAGTGCTATAGCACTCGTCGCGGGGTCACAAGCGGAACAAATGGCTATAGTAGCGAGAAACGTGGGCGGTAGTAGTGCTAATAGCTCTATTAATGAGAGGGGACTTCAACCATCGTAAAATCTTTAAAGGACGTGCAAATGGATGGTTCTCTGGCCTCTCCCGCGCCCGAGCTTCGATCAGGCTCGCTCAATTATAGATCCTCTGCTCCTGAAACACGTCCGATCAGTGCACGAGATTGACTGTCATTGGAGTGACCTCTTCATGTTGTGCGTGTGGCCGTCCGGTGCACCACTTGTGTAGTACCGGTAATGAGCTATCTACAAAGGCCGAGCTTTCTATATGTACCACTCCGACTTGTGACCTCTCACGTCTGTCTAGCTTTTCTTACAGGTTAATACACAGGTTCTGCAGTCGCTCTTATGTCGAGAAGCTCTTCAGCACCGAGCGACTCCCAGGAGCTCACCCAGGTCGAGCAATGCTTCAGTGACAGATGTCGCGCAATACAAGTCTGAGGCAGAACCAGACACCACTACCGTCAACTTGACGTCAGATGATCAACCGTGTTCCTGATCACATCACCCATGGCGCTCCCTTAGACCGCTGTGCGTGTGCCGCTGGTTTGCCGAGGTTGGCGAGAAGCAGTATCCAAAATTTGCGCGTGTCTGGCAGGGACGGGGATGTTGCTCCTAGACCAGGAGCGCGTGTTCTCAACAGGCTCTTTGTGATGAGACCACTTCGATCACTTCAGAAAGGACTGGCAATGAGCGAGCGCAACGGTAACTAATAGTACGCCACAAACGTCTTGAACACAGACAGCTTAAAGGAAAGTTAGCAGCAAAAATGGTAGACAGCAGTCTAGTAGTGCTATAGTAGTGCAATTTTAGTAGTGCTACTACTATAATCACCTTCACACTACTACTACTACAGCAGTCTAAAACTTTCATAACAGGATAGTAGTAGTAGTACTAAGCCAACATGCTTCCTGCTACCAAACCCTGACCACCACTCACAGAAGTAGAAGAACGGCGGAGCAGCAGACGAACCAGTCGCCACCACGCGCAGAAGCAGAAGGAGGTGGAGATGGAGAGCAGGACTACGAGGCGGCTGTCCTGCTTGCGCAAGACAGGACCGGACCGTCATTAACATAGATACAGGTACATTTACAGAACAGTGAAATGTTCTGGGTTGCTCCAGATGCTAACCGTCGATATGTGTTTAGATTTAAAAATAGAAGTACTGCAGCGCGGCAAGGTGTGCATCTAATCACGAATGGGATGCAATGATAGACGGCTCCAGACACCTTTTGGCTTGAGGAGTAATGGGAGGGCGATTGGACAGGTCTAAGTTAGCGGTAGGTCTCGGATAGCGACGTTCTGCATTTCCGAAAACCACGAGCTGGATGGAGGAGCAAGACGGTTCAAACAGCGCAAAACGCAAACTCACAAAACAGGATGAAGTTGACATGGAAAGCTCAAAACGGCAGCGGCACCTTGAAAAACTTCGCGCAGGTCAACTTCAGCGACGAGAGCAGGAAAAAGCTATCGTGCGTCAGCGTTTAAATGATCTTGGTGGACGCGCACTATCGACTCTCGATTTTTACGAAGGAGGAGATTGGATTTATGGCTGAGCGTCAACGGTTTACTAATGACTGTTGTCTGCTCGAACTACCTATGGGTTTGTGATAGCGACTGTTCTGAGCTCGTCGTGCACGATCCAACCTAACATTCCCGAGACACTGCAGTTGCAGGAGTGGTACGCCTGAAATACTGACAGACGTCCAAGCCTCCAGGATGATTTTCCGTGGTGCAAATTGACCAAGTCTTGTCAACGGACGTGGGGGTGTTTTAAGTGTGGCTGCCACGATCAAAAAGGTTGAGGAGCCTAAGACCTATCTACTAGAAGTGGAGCCAACCGCACACGGGAAATCGTATTGGCGGATAGTACCAATACCTAGGTGCGGTGTACCCTTTGGGGAGGCTTTGTGGACTATGTGACGGCAAAACATGTAGACACCGTCTTTGTCCTGCAAGCTTGTCGGGTAGCTGAGTACCAAGGCAAGAATCTTACCTCCACCTCGATAACGTCGATAACGCTGGTATCAGATTCGTAGCGTTCCCAGGCTTCAGGAGTTGGTGTTCTTTGCATACTGCCATTTAATGTGGCACCGTATTGTCATCTACATTGAATCAATATTATTTGCCTAACTTCAGCTTGCATTTCGTATCTCAGCCTTCGCGGAGCCCTAGTTCCATGTGAGCGGGTATTCCAAGACAGAGACTTGGTACACCGTCTCAGAGCGAGAATGAGCGAGGCTATGCACGCGGTACACAGTCCCACATAATCCGACACAGTTTTTGTCATAACCAGGTCAGTGAGTCCTACTCCGTTGGATAGCCCACGCTACTAAGGTCATGTGGTGGTCAGGTTTCAACTCAGAAACAAGACAAACTGAACGAAAACAATGCAGGATCTGTGTAGAAAAGTGCGATCTCTGTGTAGAACAGAGGCGGTTAGAGGGCGAGCGCTGTCGAGCAAGATCACACTAAGTGCCATCGATTTCACTAAGTCCCCACGCTATGTGTTTCCGAGCCAATACTTCCAAGCCGTTTCCCTGCTTTTTTAATTGAGGACGCGCACACTAAGAAATAAACCATGCCAGTGATGTGACGCTCAAATCGTTGTTTACATTAACATTAATGCGTGGCTAAGGTACCTGTAGCGAAAGAACTGCATGGCAGGCCTTATACTTCCTTCCAGTCCACTCGGCTCCTCTCCGTGAATGCACATCTCGAAAAACAGAAGTGCGAAAATACCGCAGTTGTAGTTGTCAAGTTGTGGAACCCACTCGCACCGCGTACACCTGAGTCGCTTGGGCGATTGCGGTTGCGGCAGCAACGGCAGCAGCTCTGCGTTCAGGTACGTTCTCAGCTTGTCGACCCTGTCGCCAGTTTGCTGAGGATCGTAAATTCTGACTTCATTGCTGTTGAAATCTGCAGCTACAGCGCACCAGTGGTTCAAATCGTAATTGACCACTGCAAAAATAAAAGCCGCTCGGTCTGCAAGTCCAAGCGGGCTGCTGCATCTTTCAGGTTTTGCCACCCTTTCTGGTTCGTGGCTCTCTCTGCGTCGAACACAGGGAATGTCAGGACGTCACTTGGTAGAGTGAATATCGTTGCCTGGTCAGTGTTCCGCTGGATAATTGAGCGTACCGCGACATCTAAGCAGGGCCCTTCTATCTGTGTTCTTCCACACAACGAAGTCGCCCAGTAATATTCGTCTAGAACGTCAACTTCTTTTAGACGCCGAATAGCTGTGCACTGATCCAACACTCCGTCACTCCAAACAGGCTCACGGGCTTCCCACTGCGACCGATCAAAAGCTTCAACCCAGTTGACAGCAGCATCAATGCCATCGAAGTGAGAAATGGCGGTGTGCCAAGATCGCATCGCTATTAGGGTATCCACATCAACAACGATTCTTCCTGTCATCACAGTAATGCCAAACTGGGGCATCCTTGCTTCGTGGTCACTAAACCATCAATTCTGAAAAAGCGCTATCTGTGCGTCACAGGAATCGATTTTCCGCAGTGGCAGTACAGTCATAAATTTTTCAGTAGCCGTAGGATGCTTGATCCTCCGCTCGCACACTGTGATTTTGGCTCGTTTGAACTGTTGGAGGATTGTTAGCGCACGCAAAGCGGTTGCGTACTTGTACGTAACACCTTCTTTAATCGCTTCTTGAAGAACAGCAACAGAGGGAGCAGTCCCAGCTGCAACAGCATCGACGATCCGAGATGTCTGATTCAGCGCCGCGTTGGTCGCCTTCTTGCGAGCTGCTTTTGTTATCTTGGCACGTCCAGACTTGTTTGTTGGCTTTGACAGCTTCCACCTTGGTCGTGCACGCGTCGGGGCTTCAGCATCATCTGCCATTTCAGATGACGAAGTACTGGTTTCGTCTCGGCCACCTTTAGCTCTAGTCTTCGACGCACTTCCAGGCTTTACCGCACTCTTGGGGTCTCCTGCGCTCTCAGGGTCTACCGCACTATCAGGGTCCACCGCAGTCTCAGACACCACCACAGTTTCGGACTGTACCGCAGTCTCGAAGCCAACCACAATTTCAGACTCGACCACAGCTTCGGATTGTTGCTCGTCATGGGAATATATACGGTCACTGTGTTCTCCGAGCTGGGATGGATGAAGACTTGCAGAATCCCAGTCGTCCATGAGCGCGTACAACGCTCTTTCATTCGGCGACATTGGCATATCATCGCCTCCAGGAAGAACAATTTCCCGAACCACTGCTTCCTCTCTACTTGTCGGTGACACCGTCTCTCGTTGTGCCCCAGTTTCTTATTGGGGTCCAGTGCCAGTCGTGATCGGAGCATTGTCATCGGTTATCGTCACAGTCGGGAAGTGCCCAGCTTTAACGCCTTGTAGAAACTTTGTCAGCGATGCACTCAGCGACATGTGTGCATTGGTGCCCCACCGGCATCCCGCATCAGCAATCTGCCTCCCTACCCCAAACAAATCCTTGAATTTCTCGTTCTTGTTCTTCGCGCGGCCTGTAGGCAGTCTTGGAACGGGTCGTTCTTTGTATGACATGGCCCCTTCATCATCTGTAATGGTCTCCTTCCTCAGTCGCCGGTAATTCTTGACAAGCCAACGCGGATGAATGATGCTTTCAGGGACTAGATGCTGACAGCCCGTTAGCTTCCTGTAGTAGATAATATGTCGACATGGTAGTAACCGAGTCACTCGAAAGATGCATGAACATGTCCGGCTATTTGGATTCAGCATGTACTTATCCCGAACGTCATCATCCTTGCCAACAGAGTAGTGCATCATCACATACGGCCCCATAGGATTCCCAGGTGCAGCTTGGCGTACAGTTCCTGCTGCCTGGGGCGCGCGGTCGGGCTCTGCGCCATGGCGGGCGGGTGGGGCTTCGTCTGGGCTTGATATTGATATTGATACTATGTAGTTGAGAGGAGCGCGAAATCGTACTGTTGCTTTACAAGCTCAACAGGGTGGCGCGAGACGGTATTTAACAGTAGGTTCATCTCCTCGTCGTACTCCACATTCATGTACACGCCGATGCGTTTCCTGGGCCAACTCTTCCTGTAGATACTTGACCACATGGAAGTGGCAAAGCAAGATCCGAGCCCCGACAAACTCCTCCTCCAGCACCGACAGCTCGGTAAAATCTTTGTCGATCATAATTAGTGCGACAGATTCAAAATTGTGACAACCCTCTTTACACTGCCGGCATGCAATACGCAAAGTCTCTTTCCGCTCGTTCTCTAAAAGGCAATGCTACAGCACATATTACCCAATGCAGGACAGTGTACAAAAGATTAGCCTCAATTCCAGTTTTAACATGCTGCACACTATTAAAATGGTAGCCAGTTTGATTCAGATGTCAAAACACTCACATGTACGTGCTGCCCTTTTCCCATGGCGTCCTGGATCATGAAGCTGAATAACTTGTAATTGGACGCGTTGGTATCGTGGGTTGCGTCAATCAGGAGCACCTACGAGACACACATAGATCTCATACGCGCCGACTGAATGGAAATGCATTCAACAATATTCTGGCCATACGAACACAAATACAGTTAGTCCGCAATACATTCGAGAGCAGTAACATCACAGCGCACCTCTTCGTTGGTGTATACTCTGGTAATGTTGCCCTTCTGCGAAGCAAAGTCCTCCAGAATTGCTCGGACGCGCTCCTCGATCGTAGGAAATGCATAACTCTCACACTGAAGTCGGGCGACGAGGTTGTGTACGTCCTTCATCAAAGGATCCACAGTAGTATTCTCGGATATGTACTCGAGAATTCGTTTTCTGTTGGCCCCAGCTCGATGCAGCGTTTGCACAGTTGCAAGAACTTCGTCGTCCGAAACATGTCGGGCTTCATGGTAGGTCTGGTAGGCCTTGCGGCAAACCTCGTGGTTGTGACCTATTTTCTGCCTTGGGACTTGAACTTCCCAATTGCCTGCTTCCCTAACGCACGCATTGATCTACAGAAAAACGATGTAACATTTAGCTAACACCTTACAGAAAGAATCCAAGCACAACGTCACACACCTGAGCTTGCCAACCAATTTTCCTCGAGCACTGGTTAGGTCGCGTCCCTTGGCCCCTGCCACACCGGGGGTTCCATGATGCGTGCAGACGTATGTCTTGTTGTAGAACTTCACTTCCTCAGGTATCTTGTTGTATGTAGACTTGGTGTTCTCCATTTTCTTGTTCCGCGTGCGCACAGGCGTATTGGTTCGAATCGAATAGACCTGTAACAACCCAACTAGCACGCACAACGTGAGCACCAGCATCTAACAATGTAAAACTGCGACATAGTCTGAGTCTGTGACTCCGTTTCAGTTATGCCTAACGAACCTGGTATGTGCGTCTGCTGTACGATTTCAGATACGCCTCCAATGCGGCCCAGTCGTCGAATGTCTTCACGTTAAGTTCTGGTACGTGAATGAGGTCGTCCTGAGCTACGATGTCGCCACCATCGTTGCCCACCACAGCCGCGCTCCTGCTTGTTTCGCCAGAATCTGACGACTCGGAATTGCTCGACGCCTCATCCGACTCGGAGGCTGCTGATCAAGAGCCTGCTGAAGATATCGTACGCCTCTGTGTGCGCGGCGACCGACCTCGAGTCCTAGTCTTCCGCCGTTTCGCGGGTTCCTGCCGCACTCGTCCTGACAAACGACGTCTTGACCGCTTTCTTGTGCTTTTCTTTTTCCGTTTCTGCGACCTCGCGGGTGGTGGGCTCTCCTCGTCAGATTCGCTGCCGCTACGTAACTGGAGGCATCACTTCCAAGCGCATCGTCGCTCTCGTCGGGCACTCTGGCTTGTCGACGCGGCATCCTGGCCAGGAGCTCGATGCAGGAACCAACGGCTGCTGCTGCTGGTGGTGGTGCGCCGGCCTGTTGATTTTAAATGGGGGAGAATTTCTCGCCACCGAGTCCGGACAACCAAACGGACCGTCTCTTGGTGATGAAAAGGGGATACTGTTAATTTGGGGTAGAGGGCAAATGCCGAAGTGAGTAGATTAGAGTTACTTAAATCTACCCTGTATGTCCTATCTCCCTTGTCCCCCTGGTGGCCTCAGTGACCACCCATTCTGGTTGACCAATAGGCGTCCTAACGGTTCAGACTGAACCGTGTCCACGGTCCGGAATGCGCAAGCGAACCGTGCATAACGGTGCACTTCAACAGATACACATCCCACGGTGTTGGCCTTTTAATTGTACGTAGCCATTCTCGGTATTCCAAGTCTGGGATAAAATAATAGGGTCACAAGACTGCTAGACCTAATACTTTAATATTTTATATTCTTCTCTAAGCATACAGTGGTACCAGGGTACCGGAAGTGAAAGCGAAATCTGTATGTTGTTTGTACAAAAGACGAAATGCCCCATACAAATTCTCCATGAGTGCCTGCAGACAACGATGGATAAACCACAAATGAACCGGGGCACACAGCACGTTCCACAGAGGAAGTGCTTAGGAGTATACAAAGTCCAAGTGAACGGCAGTTCACGGGTTCCTGGTCGTAAGGGAACCGGTGGGCTTTATAGGATAGATATAAGACTGAGTAGATTTATAGTTAAGGCAAGTTTGGCCTGTAATACAAACTTCCTATGAACTATACTAGATCTAAGTCAACGTAGAATGGTTGGCTCCTAGAGCCCAACGATGGATGCCACATCGCTCGTGTATGCCACACGACGCTAAGGCTGTATGCAGTTATGCAGGTTCATGGTATTTATGAACCAGGCAGCGGTCCGAAAGAGTGACGCGTGTCACTCTGTATGTAACTAGGGTACACTGAGGTTACCCCGCTACATCCTCCCCACTTATCTGAGGGACACCTCGGTCTCTTTATTTTTGAGGCCTTTCTGTTGACGGGTATCGACCCGCCAACTGTTAGTTGCATCTGCAACTTGGTGCACATTCGGCAATTCGCCTAGCACACCCACAGGCTTCGACGCCAGCCCGGCATTTCGAATGCCTTCGCAGAAGAAGAAGGCATCAGTCCCACGCGAGACGAAGACCTTACGGTCTAAGTCGAAGGCGGCAAAGTCAAGTACAACGCCAAGGCATCGGATGGTGCCAAAGTGTCTACTGACACTGCGGTCCGGCCTCGGACGAGGTCGAGTTCCGTCCTGGACCACGTGGATCCGGATAAGGTCAACTACGAGCTCGACGACGAGCTCAATCCCTCTGCTTGCTTCGCCTGCCGAGGACGCGAGTCCGAAGGGCGCTGCATCGAGCAGTCCCGCCAAGCCATCCGGCAAGGACGCGAGTCCCAAGGCGGCCGCGCCACGCCAGAAGCCGACAGGCAAGGAAGTGAGTCCAAAGGGTACTATATCGAGCAGCCCAAAGAAGCCAACGGCCAAGGACGCGAGTCCGAAGGAAGCTGCTCCGAGCAGTGTCGAGGAGCCACGTCAACGTAAGGACCCGCCTCTGACGTTGGCGCAAGGCAAGGCACGCGTCCAGGCCCTCAAGGCGATGGTCGAAGAGGCCAAGCGCGAAAGCGCTAAGAAGCGGAAGCTTCGCAATCCCCGTCTTCGGACAAGGCCAGTAACGTCCGGCTCTACGGGCGGACGTATCACGCCTGTGATCCCATGGCCGCGGCCGATAAGGCCTGGGAGAAAGCGTTTGGCTGTGACTCCGAGTTCTGGGGAGTCGGCCATCCTTGGCGAGGAAGGTGACGAGGGAGAAGAGGGCGAAGTAGCCCAGCCTCCCAAGCCACTAGAGATCTCCAACGATCTCGATGGGCAACAAGAGGACTTCTTGGATGCCCGCCAGTCCAGCGCGTTGGCCGATCACTTGGCCGGTCAGGAGGGTTACTATCCACCTGACGAGAGTTCTGGGCTGACCGTTTCCTAGGCCAGCTCCCCGAGCCGCGCAAGCTCCTTGGTGGGCATGTTTCCCGGGTGCGTATGAGCGTGTCTTCGTCGAGAGAGTCTCGCTATTCAGCGAAGACCTCGAGGCCGCTCGGTGCGTGCTTCTTGCGCCGCACAGAATTCCTCTCAAGGAGTTCACCACTCGTCGCAAGAAGCCGGAGAACAAGGAAGGGTTATACCCCGCATGGGGTTATCCCTGGGTCCAGCCGGAGCGGACCGTCACCGAGCACGAGACCGAAGCTCTCTTCTGGCGCTGGGTGTCCCTGCAGGGGCTCAATCTCAAAGAGCTCCAGGACGAAACTCAGCTGGATCATATTTTGACCCAGTGGGACCTACGGGTCCAGTTTGCTCACCTAGTGAGCAAACGTCAGCTCTATGCGGAGATCTCCCGACTCGAGCATGGGGAGACGGGAGGCTCTGCATGAGAGCGTGGGTACGGCATGCAGTCTGGTGCTCGTACCCTTCGTGGCGCCGCTAAGAAGCAGCGCGTGACTTACGAAGCCGCCGAGTCTGTTGCCAGACCTCGACAGCCTTCGGGCAGTGAATCTGGAGCCGTTCAATCGGCTCCCAGGTACCTTCCGAAGTCGGATACCCGCGCCATTTCACCAAGAGCTGGGTCTGTCCCTGGCGGCGTGGCCGCGCCCGACTATTCGTTTGAGCCGCACGAGACTCAGAGAGCTGCGTTGCCTTCGCGGGCGGCAAGCTGCAGGATCGGGGTGGATCGGGAGGAGTTTCAGAGCCTCCAACAGCGGCTCTATGCGGTTGAGATGGCCCTGGCGTGGGGCCTAGTGGCGACGCTGCTCGCCAGGCTCATCAGCCCGGGGTGGTTGCCTTCCTTCATGATGAGGTTGAGCGTCACGGCCGTGACTTTGAGCACCTCCACGATCGGGTGAGTCGTCGCGCTTCCACGGACGACTACGAGGCCTTGCGTGCGCAAGTCTCTTGGCTGACACAGCTTGTTCCAGCCTGTTTCGGCGCGTGAGCGGCCTGGGTATGCATACCCTGCCTGGGAGCAATCGGCGTACCCGTACGGCTCGCGGTCGTACTCGACAGCTTATGTCGCGGCGCCTGTGCAGCCTGACGTTCCAACGTCTCTTGCTCCCCGCCGCAGGCTCGCTTTGAAGAGCTGATTCCTTCCGGGGCCACCTCCTCTTCCGCAAGGGGAGGGCCGGAGCCTGGGGTCCTGGTATGGCTTAAGATGCCCCACGTAGAACGTAGAGTGCGTCGCCATTGTCTTAGGCAAGTCAATGGTGTAGGCATTGCCGTGGCGTGCCAGGACCGCGAAAGGTCCAATGAAGCGGTGCTTCAGCTTGTTGCTGTCAACAGCACTAACAGCGTTTAGCGGTAGGTTCCTAGTGTCGAGTAGGACTAAGTCACCCACATTAAACACTGTTAAGTTTCCTCTTCCATGTTTGTCAGAGTACTCCTTTTGTTTGTCTTGCGACTGTGCTATCTTGTCTCGCACGCGGCTGATAATGTTCAGCCTGTTGTCGACGAATGTCGACAACTGCTTCTTTAGCGAAGCTGGGGTCAAACCATTGACTTGGGAGGAAAGTGCTTTCCGAGCCTCTCCCACTTACGACGGAAGCCTCGTGGGGCCGCGTAAGGTGAGCGGCACCAGGGTGCCTCAAACCCATTGAGGTAGAACGGGTGAACCCGTTGATGCGTGTGACGCATTGTTGAGTGCAAACTCAACCATCGGAAGGGTGGACGACCACTCGTGCGGTCGTTCCGCACAGACACTACGCAAGGTGTCTTCAAGGACGCGGTTGACCCGCTCCGTTTGGCCATCCGTTTGAGGATGGTCCGCGGTTGACATCAGCAACCGAGTTCCCAGAGTGAGAACAGAGCCTTCCAAAAGGCAGCGGTAAACCGCGGGTCTCGATCCGAGACAATGGTCTCTGGAAGACCGTGATAACGGAACACGTTGTCCAAGAACAGCGCGGCGGCTTGTTCGCCCGTGACCGTAGCGGGCACAGGAGCGAGATGAACCATCTTGCTCAGGCGGCACACGAACACCAAAATGCCGGTGTTGCCATGTGCATCGGCCGGAAGGCCAAAAATGAAGTCGAGGCTCATCGACTTCCAGCAGTCGACTGGCACCGGCAGGCTCTGCAGGGAGCCGAAGCGTGGCCCGCAGGCTTAACACGCTGGCACGTTTCGCACGTGCGTACATATCGTGCGACCCACTTGTACATGTGAGTCCACCAAAAGGAGAGGGACACCGATGAGAAGGTCTTCTCCCGGCCGAGGTGGCCACCTGACGGGAGATCATGCGCCTCATGAAGTATATCGTACTTCAGGTCCTCGTCATTGGGGACCACAATCCGTGGAGGGTCCGACGGCTCAACTCGATAGTAGAGGAGCCCGTCGGTCCACGTAGCGATGAAGCTGTGAGCGTTGTCGCGGTGACAACCAGGAAGCTTGTGCTTCCGTGCCTGCGGCAAGGTACCTCACGAGAGGCGCCAGATGAGCGCTTCGGTACGCATCGCGAATGCGATCGTACAGGTCCGTCGTGACCCTAGCGATATGGGCAAGCTCGTAGTCGGGTCGACGTGACAGGGCGTCGGCCAACACATTGAGCTTGCCAGGCTTATATTCAACGCGGAAGTTATACTCCGCGAAGAATGACAGCCAGCGGGCCATCCGCTGTGAGAGGTGGGGCGAGTTAATCGCAGTCCGCAAGGACGCGTGATCGGTGTAGATCACAAAGGGCTTGGAGCCCAAGAGGTGCACCCGAAACTTGACGAGGGCGTACTTCATCGCAAGGAGTTCCTTGTCGTGAACGGGGTAGTTCCGTTCGGCGGCCTTTAGCTGCCTGGACTGGAACGAGATGACTCTCTCATGTCCGTCATCATCGTTCTGCAAAAGGGCACAGCCGATTGCATAGTCCGAGGCGTCACAGACGATGCTGAACGCTTTGGACTCGTCCGGCAAGGCCAGGACCGGAGCCTGTTGTAGGCTCTCCTTGATGGCATCAAAGGCGCCTTGATGCTGGGTGTCCCAACACCAGTCGGTGTCCTTCTTTAGGAGCTCCGACAAGGGCCTTGCCATCTCGGCATAACCCGCACTGTATTTGTGTAGGTAATTGGCCAGCCCCAGCCATTTACGCAGGTCCTTCTGTGACCGGGGCGTAGGCCAGGCCGCGATGGCCTTGATCTTCTCGGGATCAGCGCGCACTCCGTCGCGCCCGACGAAGCACCCGAGGAACTTTATTTCCTCCGCCGCAAAGACGCACTTGTCAATGTTGGCAAAGAGCTTGTTGGCTCTCATGACTTCCAACACTTGACGGAGGTGCTTCACATGCACCTCCATAGCCGTTTGGCCTTCTTCGGCACGGCTATGGACGAATATATCGTCGAAGTACGTTTGCGTGAACGCACGCAGGGGTCTGAACAATTGCGTGACCAGACGGTTAAACGTCGCTGGGGCATTAGACAGTCCCTGTGGCATGACTAGCCACTCCCAGAGCATTCCGCTCGGCGTGCTGACCGCGGTCAGCGGGATGTCGCTTTCGCGCATCAGGATCTGGTAGTATCCATCTAGCAGATCCAGGGCACTGAACAGCGTACAGCCCGCCATGTTGTTCAGGAGAACATCCTGCGAGGTATCGGTGTTTGGGCCGGTACCGTCGCATTGTTCAGCTTGTTATAAGCGTGAACCAGACGCCACTTCCCGCTCGGTTTCCGAACGCAGAAGGTGGGCGTCGAGTGCGGGGACTTGGACTCCGCACCATGCCGGCCTTTGCTTTCGCGGCAAAGAAGGCATCAATGACCTCGCATTGTTCGCGTGGTAGAGGCCACTGCCTCGTGACACAATACTTTGTGCCGGGCACGAGGTCGATCTCGTGCCGGACTCCCGATCCGGAGGGAGTTGGGATGGTGGGTCCTGGACACCACATCGTCAAACTCCTTCAGTAAGGAATAGACAGGGTCCTTGGGATCCTTGAGAATCTCTGATCCGCTACGCGCGGCACGCCGCTTGCGGATCTCTTCCAGGACGGCCTCGTCCATGACAGAAGATGAGTTCAACTCTTCAGGAGTGGACTCAGAACGTATGAGTACCATCTCCGAAATTGCGCCAGCCTTCAATTCGGCTAGAAGCCGTCATAAGACAGCTCCTCGAGGTTCAGTAGCTCTGATACTCAGGCAAGGGCTCCAAATGGACGCCTTTGTCCGGACGCGAAGACCACTCACCGCGTCGA
>JAAVTI010000927.1:0-16272 GCA_011947335.1 Phytophthora constricta
TATGACATGGCCCCTTCATCATCTGTAATGGTCTCCTTCCTCAGTCGCCGGTAATTCTTGACAAGCCAACGCGGATGAATGATGCTTTCAGGGACTAGATGCTGACAGCCCGTTAGCTTCCTGTAGTAGATAATATGTCGACATGGTAGTAACCGAGTCACTCGAAAGATGCATGAACATGTCCGGCTATTTGGATTCAGCATGTACTTATCCCGAACGTCATCATCCTTGCCAACAGAGTAGTGCATCATCACATACGGCCCCATAGGATTCCCAGGTGCAGCTTGGCGTACAGTTCCTGCTGCCTGGGGCGCGCGGTCGGGCTCTGCGCCATGGCGGGCGGGTGGGGCTTCGTCTGGGCTTGATATTGATATTGATACTATGTAGTTGAGAGGAGCGCGAAATCGTACTGTTGCTTTACAAGCTCAACAGGGTGGCGCGAGACGGTATTTAACAGTAGGTTCATCTCCTCGTCGTACTCCACATTCATGTACACGCCGATGCGTTTCCTGGGCCAACTCTTCCTGTAGATACTTGACCACATGGAAGTGGCAAAGCAAGATCCGAGCCCCGACAAACTCCTCCTCCAGCACCGACAGCTCGGTAAAATCTTTGTCGATCATAATTAGTGCGACAGATTCAAAATTGTGACAACCCTCTTTACACTGCCGGCATGCAATACGCAAAGTCTCTTTCCGCTCGTTCTCTAAAAGGCAATGCTACAGCACATATTACCCAATGCAGGACAGTGTACAAAAGATTAGCCTCAATTCCAGTTTTAACATGCTGCACACTATTAAAATGGTAGCCAGTTTGATTCAGATGTCAAAACACTCACTGTACGTGCTGCCCTTTTCCCATGGCGTCATGGATCATGAAGCTGAATAACTTGTAATTGGACGCGTTGGTATCGTGGGTTGCGTCAATCAGAAGCACCTCCGGGACACACATAGATCTCATATGAGCCGACTGAATGGAAATGCATTCAACAATATTCTGGTCATACGAACACAAATACAGTTAGTCCGCAATACATTCGAGAGCAGTAACATCACAGCGCACCTCTTCGTTGGCGTATACTCTGGTAATGTTGCCCTTCTGCGAAGCAAAGTCCTCCAGAATTGCTCGGACGCGCTCCTCGATCGTAGGAAATGCATAACTCTCACACTGAAGTCGGGCGACGAGGTTGTGTACGTCCTTCATCAAAGGATCCACAGTAGTATTCTCAGAAATGTACTCGAGAATTCGTTTTCTGTTGGCCCCAGCTCGATGCAGCGTTTGCACAGTTGCAAGGACTTCGTCGTCCGAAACCTGTCGGGCTTCATGGTAGGTCTGGTAGGCCTTGCGGCAAACCTCGTGGTTGTGACCTGTTTTCTGCCTTGTGATTTGAACTTCCCAATTGCCTGCTTCCCTAACGCACGCATTGATCTACAGAAAAACGATGTAACATTTAGCTAACACCATACAGAGCGAATCAAGCACGACGTCACACACCTGAGCTTGACAACCAATTTTCCTCGAGCACTGGTTAGGTCGCGTCCCTTGGCCCCTGCCATACCGGGGGTTCCATGATGCGTGCAGACGTAGGTCTTGTTGTAGAACTTCACTTCCTCAGGTATCTTGTTGTATGTAGACTTGGTGTTCTCCATTTTCTTGTTCCGCGTGCACACAGGCGTATTGGTTCGAATCGAATAGACCTGTAACAACCCAACCAGCACGCACAACGTGAGCACCAGCATCTAACAATGTAAAACTGCGACACAGTCTGAGTCTGCAACACCGTTTCAGTTATGCCTAACGAACCTGGTATGTGCGTCTGCTGTACGATTTCAGATACGCCTCCAATGCGGCCCAGTCGTCGAATGTCTTCACGTCAAGTTCTGGTACGTGAATGAGGTCGTCTTGAGCTACGATGTCGCCACCATCGTTGCCCACCACAGCCGCGCTCCTGCTTGTTTCGCCAGAATCTGACGACTCGGAATTGCTCGACGCCTCATCCGACTCGGAGGCTGCTGAAGAAGAGCCTGCTGAAGATATCGTACGCCTCTGTGTGCGCGGCGACCGACCTCGAGTCCTAGTCTTCCGCCGTTTCGCGTGTTCCTGCCGCACTCGTCCTGACAAACGACGTCTTGACCGCTTTCTTGTGCTTTTCTTTTGCTTTTCTGCGACCTCGCGGGTGGTGGGCTCTCCTCGTCAGATTCGCTGCCGCTACTAACTGGAGGCATCACTTGCAAGCGCATCGTCGCTCTCGTCGGGCACTCTGGCTTGTCGACGCGGCATCCTGGCCAGGAGCTCGATTCAGGAACCAGGGTGGCTGCTGCTGCTGCTGGTGCGCCGGCCTGTTGATTTTAAATGGGGGAGAATTTCTCGCCACCGATCCGGCCAGCCTGGACCGTCTCTTGGTGATGAAAAGGGGATACTGTTAATTTGGGGTAGAGGGCAAATGCCGAAGTGAGTAGATTAGCGTTACTTACGGCCAAGAGCTGGGTCTGCCCTGGCGGCGCCTCTCACGGAGCACTCGCTCAACGTGGTAGTGGAGGTTTCCGCTCCGGTCAAGGAGCGCCGGCGGCCGCTCCCGACTATTCGTTTGAGCCGCACGAGACTCAGAGAGCTGCGTTGCCTTCGCGGGCGGCAAGCTCTGCAGGATCGGGGTGGATCCGGGAGGAGTTTCAGAGCCTCCAACAGCGGCTCTATGCGGTTGAGATGGCCCTTGGCGTGGGGCCTGGTGGCGACGCTGCTCGCCAGGCTCATCAGCCCGGGGTGATTGCCTTCCTTCGTGATGAGGTTGAGCGTCACGGCCGTGACTTTGAGCACCTCCACGATCGGGTGAGTCGTCGCGTTTCCACGGACGACTACGAGGCCTTGCGTGCGCAAGTCTCTTGGCTGACACAGCTTGTTCGTCAGCCTGTTTCGGCGCGTGAGCGGCCTGGGTATTCATACCCTGCCTGGGAGCAATCGGCGTACCCGTACGGCTCGCGGTCGTACTCGACGGCTTATGTCGCGGCGCCTGTGCAGCCTGACGTTCCAACGTCTCTTGCTCCCCCGCCGCAGGTTCGCTTTGAAGAACTGAGTCCTTCCCGGGGCCACCTCCTCTTCCGCAAGGAGGGGCCGGAGCCTGGGGGTCCTGGTATGGCTTAAGACGCCCCACGTAGAACGTCGAGTGCGTCGCCATTGTCTTAGGCAAGTCAATGGTGTAGGCATTGCCGTGGCGTGCCAGGACCGCGAAAGGTCCAATGAAGCGGTGCTTCAGCTTGTTGCTGTCAACAGCACTAACAGCGTTTAGCGGTAGGTTCCTAGTGTCGAGTAGGACTAAGTCACCCACATTAAACACTGTTAAGTTTCCTCTTCCATGTTTGTCAGAGTACTCCTTTTGTTTGTCTTGCGACTGTGCTATCTTGTCTCGCACGCGGCTGATAATGTTCAGCCTGTTGTCGACGAATGTCGACAACTGCTTCTTTAGCGAAGCTGGGGTCAAACCATTGACTTGGGAGGAAAGTGCTTTCCGAGCCTCTCCCCACTTACGACGGAAGCCTCGTGGGGGCCGCGTAAGGTGAGCGGCACCAGGGGTGCCTCAAACCATTGAGGTAGAACGGGTGAACCCTGTTGATGCGTGTGACGCATTGTTGAGTGCAAACTCAACCATCGGAAGGGTGGACGACCACTCGTGCGGTCGTTCCGCACAGACACTACGCAAGGTGTCTTCAAGGACGCGGTTGACCCGCTCCGTTTGGCCATCCGTTTGAGGATGGTCCGCGGTTGACATCAGCAACCGAGTTCCCAGCAGTGAGAACAGAGCCTTCCAAAAGGCAGCGGTAAACCGCGGGTCTCGATCCGAGACAATGGTCTCTGGAAGACCGTGATAGCGGAACACGTTGTCCAAGAACAGCGCGGCGGCTTGTTCGCCCGTGACCGTAGCGGGCACAGGAGCGAGATGAACCATCTTGCTCAGGCGGCACACGAACACCAAAATGCCGGTGTTGCCATGTGCATCGGCCGGAAGGCCAAAAATGAAGTCGAGGCTCATCGACTTCCAGCAGTCGGCTGGCACCGGCAGGCTCTGCAGGGAGCCGAAGCGTGGCCCGCAGGCTTAACACGCTGGCACGTTTCGCACGTGCGTACATATCGTGCGACCCACTTGTACATGTGAGTCCACCAAAAGGAGAGGGACACCGATGAGAAGGTCTTCTCCCGGCCGAGGTGGCCACCTGACGGGAGATCATGCGCCTCATGAAGTATATCGTACTTCAGGTCCTCGTCATTGGGGACCACAATCCGTGGAGGGTCCGACGGCTCAACTCGATAGTAGAGGAGCCCGTCGGTCCACTCGTAGCGATGAAGCTGTGAGCGTTGTCGCGGTGACAACCAGGAAGCTTGGGCTTCCGTGCCTGCGGCAAGGTACCTCACGAGAGGCGCCAGATGAGCGTCCTCTCGGTACGCATCGCGAATGCGATCGTACAGGTCCGTCGTGACCCTAGCGATATGGGCAAGCTCGTAGTCGGGTCGACGTGACAGGGCGTCGGCCAACACATTGAGCTTGCCAGGCTTATATTCAACGCGGAAGTTATATTCCGCGAAGAATGACAGCCAGCGGGCCATCCGCTGTGAGAGGTGGGGCGAGTTAATCGCAGTCCGCAAGGACGCGTGATCAGTGTAGATCACAAAGGGCTTGGAGCCCAAGAGGTGCACCCGAAACTTGACGAGGGCGTACTTCATCGCAAGGAGTTCCTTGTCGTGAACGGGGTAGTTCCGTTCGGCGGCCTTTAGCTGCCTGGACTGGAACGAGATGACTCTCTCATGTCCGTCATCATCGTTCTGCAAAAGGGCACAGCCGATTGCATAGTCCGAGGCGTCACAGACGATGCTGAACGCTTTGGACTCGTCCGGCAAGGCCAGGACCGGAGCCTGCTGTAGGCTCTCCTTGATGGCATCAAAGGCGCCTTGGGTGTCCCAACACCAGTCGGTGTCCTTCTTTAGGAGCTCCGACAAGGGCCTTGCCATCTCGGCATAACCCGCACTGTATTTGTGTAGGTAATTGGCCAGCCCCAGCCATTTACGCAGGTCCTTCTGTGACCGGGGCGTAGGCCAGGCCGCAATGGCCTTGATCTTCTCAGGATCGGCGCGCACTCCGTCGCGCCCGACGAAGCACCCGAGGAACTTTATTTCCTCCGCCGCAAAGACGCACTTGTCAATGTTGGCAAAGAGCTTGTTGGCTCTCATGACTTCCAACACTTGACGGAGGTGTTTCACATGCACCTCCATAGCCGTTTGGCCTTCTTCGGCACGGCTATGGACGAATATATCGTCGAAGTACGTTTGCGTGAACGCACGCAGGGGTCTGAACAATTGCGTGACCAGACGGTTAAACGTCGCTGGGGCATTAGACAGTCCCTGTGGCATGACTAGCCACTCCCAGAGCATTCCGCTCGGCGTGCTGACCGCGGTCAGCGGGATGTCGCTTTCGCGCATCAGGATCTGGTAGTATCCATCTAGCAGATCCAGGGCACTGAACAGCGTACAGCCCGCCATGTTGTTCAGGAGAACATCCTTACGAGGTATCGGTGTTTGGGCCGGTACCGTCGCATTGTTCAGCTTGTTATAAGCGTGAACCAGACGCCACTTCCCGCTCGGTTTCCGAACGCAGAAGGTGGGCGTCGAGTGCGGGGACTTGGACTCCCGCACCATGCCGGCCTTTGCTTTCGCGGCAAAGAAGGCATCAATGACCTCGCATTGTTCGCGTGGTAGAGGCCACTGCCTCGTGACACAATACTTTGTGCCGGGCACGAGGTCGATCTCGTGCCGGACTCCCCGGTCCGGAGGGAGTTGGGATGGTGGGTCCTTGGACACCACATCACCAAACTCCTTCAGTAGGGAATAGACAGGGTCCTTGGGATCCTTGAGGATCTCTGATCCGCTACGCGCTGCACGCCGCTTGCGGATCTCTTCCAGGACGGCCTCGTCCATGACAGAAGATGAGTTCAACTCTTCAGGAGTGGACTCAGAACGTATGAGTACCATCTCCGAAATTGCGCCAGCCTTCAATTCGGCTAGGAAGCCGTCATAAGACAGCTCCTCGAGGTTCAGTAGCTCTGATACCTCAGGCAAGGGCTCCAAATGGACGCCTCTTGTCCGGACGCGAAGACCACTCACCGCGTCGAGGATGTGACATCCTTCGACCGACGGTGTAGGGGAGCCCGGGCTATTGGCTCTTGGTCGACGGAACCGACCTTCGGCTGGTATTCCGTCAGCCCTCTCGCAGCTTGCTGCTTCGCGTGACGTGGTACTTTGTTACCCACGTCCGATGGTGTTGTCGAGACACCACTCTTGGGAGTTCTTTTAACTCCGTGCGGACTGTGTTACCCGCACCAGAAGCGCCCATGGCGACTTCCGCATCAGTTTCGGTCTGAGAGACCCTGTGTGGAACTGTGTTACCCACCTTGGCAGAGCCGTTGTTGGCCTCTGCGGCAGCTTTAGCTGCGTGCGGTACTATGTTACCCGCTCTGGAAGCGCTCGCAGCGTCTTCCTTTCCAGTTTCGGTCTGAGTGACCTTGGATGGAACTACGTTACCCATCGTGGCAGGGCCCTTGGCCTCTGCGGCAGCCTTGGCTGCATGCGGTACTCGGTTACCCGCAAGGCACGTGCACGACGGCACTGCCTCTGTCGGAGACTTCTCGTCTCGACGACGCTTGTCGTAGCGAGGCACCGCTGTGGTGACCTCCTCATAGGGTTCGTCGTGAACCACGACCTCATGGTCCCGTGCTTTATGCACCGGGCGGGAGCGCTGTCCATCGACCTAGCCTGCGGCGGCCCACGAGTCTCGTTTGCGATGGACGGGGTCTGTCGACCTATTGCAGGGCCCACTGCAACTTCTCCCGGGGCGTCGTTCATTGTTTCGACAACCCCCATGAATTCGTCGGGCGCACTCGCGCCGCGGTAGCCCTCGCGGGTGCCGCGCTTCCGAGCAGAGGTGGGAACATGACTCACCAAGGCTCTGTCGGAGATGTGGGGCTTGCTGGCCCCTATGGCTTTTCCTCGCCAATCGATCCAGGGCTCGTGCTTCTCTAGCCACGGCATGCCCAGGATCAAGTCATACTTGTCCATGTTGAGGACGATGAACGACTCATCGCTGTCAAAGTCCTCGAACTTGACGCTAAGATCCATTCGGACCTTCGGTACTCTTACCACCGTACCATCGGCCAGTCTCACAGAGACCAGCCCGTTTCCTTCGCTCTCTTGGAGGGCGTCGGTGAACTTGTTGCCATTCCGCGCAACCGTTTGCCTTCGGGCAAAGTTCTTCGACGCCCCAGAGTCGATCAACACTCTAAGGGGTGATCATATCCCCGTACACTTGCGTGTACCACTAGCAGCCCACCGCTGCTTTTCTCCGCATGGAGAGAGCACAGTCTCTCCGGGGCTAAGTCGTCCTGGTACGCGCTACCCGCGTACCTCTCAGGGCGACCTAGTTCTTCCCCAGCAGGGCGCCCCGCCCCTACTGGTGTCCGGCGTTCCCCTGTCCCCTGGATCGCGGCTTCTGCCAGCGACCTCTCGGACCTTGGGGTGACCCTGGGGTCTCGTGAAGGGTTTCCTTCCACGTCCCGCCGAGGGACAGGCACGTTGCATGTGCCCGAACCGGCCACAGCCAAAGCAGCGAATATCGCTCTGTTCGGCCGCGCTAAGGTCCATTGGCACTGGTGCCGTGCCCGTAGGCGCTTGCCCAGAGCCGGAGATACGAGCCTGCTTGTGGCTGTACTCCTCTTGGAGAGCGACTTGAATCGCCTCTTCCAGAGTGGCCGACTGGGCACGGAACAGCTGTGTTCGTGCCGGGCCTACCCTTAGGCCTTCCATGAAGATGGTCACTTTGATCTCTTCGGACAGTGGATTTCCCACCATCGATGCGGCTAATACGCGCATCTCTTGCACATACTCGTGCAGTTCGCGCTTCCCTTGCTTACAGGCGAGGAAGCGCGAACGCTGGCGGTACTCCACGTTCGCCGGGAGGAACGCTGCTCGCAGTTGTTCCACCAAGTTGGACCAGGATGTAAAGCATCCCGGGGATGTAATTTCCCTGGTGAGCGCCCATGTCTTGGCGCGTCCACCCAACTTGGACATTCCGAAGGCCACTTGGAGTGGCTCTTCAGAGATGAGACCCGCCTGCATGGCGATCTCTACTTCTCGAACCCAGAAGGGAAGGTTCTCACCATCCTTTCCTTCGTACGGATTCACGTTCAGCCGCAACGGCTTAGGCTGCACCGCCTTAGGTGCCGGCCGCTTGCATGCTGCCTCGAACGTGAGCGATCAGCCCACGTTCATATTCGTCGAATGCGTTGATGCGTTCGACCTGCTCGGCCGGCGTTGACGCCGCCAGGCCGCGGAGAGCATCTATTCCAAAGATGCCTCCCATTTTCCTCACAGACTCCCACTGGGAGTCGCTTAAGTGAATGAATTCACTTCGGTCCATCTTGGTCCAGGTTCTTGGGACCACAGAGGATTCAGGTAGTCCAATCTACCCGCGTAGGTGCAGGATTGACTACGAGTGCTACCAGGTGTGACGGGCACACAGCACGTTGCACAGAGGAAGTGCTAGGAGTATACAAACTCCAAGTGAACGGCAGTTCACGGGGTTCCTGGTCGTAAGGGAACCGGTGGGTTTTATAGGGTAGATATAAGACTGAATAGATTTATAGTTAAGGCAAGTTTGGCCTGTAATACAAACTTCCTATGAACTATACTAGATCTAAGTCAACGTAGAATGGTTGGCTCCTAGAGCCCAACGATGTATGCCACATCGCTCGTGTATGCCACACGACGGTAAGGCTGTATGCAGTTATGCAGGTTCATAGTATTTATGAACCAGGACCAGCGGTCCGGAAGAGTGACGCGTGTCACTCTTTATGTAACCAGGGTACAACTGAGGTTACCCCGTTACATCCTCCCCCACTTATCTGAGGGACACCTCGGGCCTCTTTCATTTTCTGAGGCCTTTCTGTTGACGGGTATCGACCCGCCAACTGTAGTTGCATCTGCAACTTGGTGCGCATTCGGCAATTCGCCTAGCACACCCACAGGCTTCCACGTCAGCCCGGCATTTCGAATGCCTTCGCAGAAGAAGAAGGCACCAGTCCCTCGCGAGACGAAGACCTCGCGGTCTAAGTCGAAGGCGGCGAAGTCTAAGGACAACGCCAAGGCATCGGATGGTGCCAAAGTGTCCACTGACACTGCGCTCCGGCCGCGGACGAGGTCGAGTTCCGGCCTGGACCACGTGGATCCGGATGAGGTTGACTACGAGGCTCGACGACGAGCTCAATCCCTCTCTGCTTGCTTCGCCTGACAAGGACGCGAGTCCGAAGGGCGCTGCATCGAGCAGTCCCGCCAAACCATCCGGCAAGGACGCAAGTCCAAAGGGTACTGCGTCGAGCAGCCCAAAGAAGCCAACGGCCAAGGACGCGAGTCCGAAGGAAGCTGCTCCGAGCAGTGTCAAGAAGCCACGTCAACGTAAGGACCCGCCTCTGACGTTGGCCCAAGGCAAGCACGTGCCCAGGCCCTCAAGGCGATGGTCGAAGCCAAGGCCAAGCGCGAAAGCGCTAAGAAGCGGGAAGCTTCGCGATCCCCGTCTTCGGACAAGGACAGTAATGTCCGGCTCTACGGGCAGACATATCACGCCTGTGATCCCATGGCCGCGGCCGATAAGGCCTGGGAGAAAGAGTTTGGCTGCGACTCCGAGTCTGGGAGTCGGCCATCCTTGGCGAGGAGGGTGACGAGGGAGAAGAGGGCGAAGTAGCCCAGCCTCCCAAGCCACTAGAGATCTCCAACGATCTCGATGGGCAACAAGAGGACTTCTTGGATGCCCGCCAGTCCAGCGCGTTGGCCGATCACTTGGCCGGTCAGGAGGGTTACTATCCACCTGACGAGTTCTGGGGCTGACCGTTTCCTTGGCCAGCTCCCCGAGCCGCGCAAGCTCCTTGGTGGGCATGTTTCCCGGGGTGCGTACGAGCGTGTCTTCGTCGAGAGAGTCTCGCTATTCAGCGAAGACCTCGAGGCCGCTCGGTGCGTGCTTCTTGCACCGCACAGAATTCCTCTCAAGGAGTTCACCACCCGCCGCAAGAAGCCGGAGAACAAGGGAGGGTTATACCCCGCCTGGGGTTATCCCTGGGTCCAGCCGGAGCGGACCGTCACCGAGCACGAGGCCGAAGCTCTCTTCTGGCGCTGGGTGTCCCTAAAGGGCTCAATCTCAAAGAGCTCCAGGACGAAACTCAGCTGGATCATATTTTGACCCAGCGGGACCTACGGGTCCAGTTTGCTCATCTAGTGAGCAAACGTCAGCTCTATGCGGAGGTCTCCCGACTCGAGCATGGGGAGACGGGAGGCTCTGCATCAGAGCGTGGGTACGGCATGCAGTCTGGTGCTCGTACCCTTCGCGGCGCCGCTAAGAAGCAGCGCGTGACTTACGAAGCCGCCGAGTCTGTTGCCAGACCTCGACAGCCTTCGGGCAGTCAATCTGGAGCCGTTCAATCGGCTCCCAGGTACCTTCCGAAGTCGGATACCCGCGCCATTTCACCAAGAGCTGGGTCTGCCCTTGGCGGCGCCTCTCACGGAGCACTCGCTCAACGTGGTAGTGGAGGTTTCCGCTCCGGTCAAGGAGCGCCGGCGGCGGCCGCTCCCGACTATTCGTTTGAGCCGCACGAGACTCAGAGAGCTGCGTTGCCTTCGCGGGCGGCAAGCTCTGCAGGATCGGGGTGGATCCGGGAGGAGTTTCAGAGCCTCCAACAGCGGCTCTATACGGTTGAGATGGCCCTTGGCGTGGGGCCTGGTGGCGACGCTGCTCGCCAGGCTCATCAGCCCGGGGTGATTGCCTTCCTTCGTGATGAGGTTGAGCGTCACGGCCGTGACTTTGAGCACCTCCACGATCGGGTGAGTCGTCGCGTTTCCACGGACGACTACGAGGCCTTGCGTGCGCAAGTCTCTTGGCTGACACAGCTTGTTCGTCAGCCTGTTTCGGCGCGTGAGCGGCCTGGGTATTCATACCCTGCCTGGGAGCAATCGGCGTACCCGTACGGCTCGCGGTCGTACTCGACGGCTTATGTCGCGGCGCCTGTGCAGCCTGACGTTCCAACGTCTCTTGCTCCCCCGCCGCAGGTTCGCTTTGAAGAACTGAGTCCTTCCCGGGGCCACCTCCTCTTCCGCAAGGGGAGGGGCCGGAGCCTGAGGGTCCTGGTATGGCTTAAGACGCCCCACGTAGAACGTCGAGTGCGTCGCCATTGTCTTAGGCAAGTCAATGGTGTAGGCATTGCCGTGGCGTGCCAGGACCGCGAAAGGTCCAATGAAGCGGTGCTTCAGCTTGTTGCTGTCAACAGCACTAACAGCGTTTAGCGGTAGGTTCCTAGTGTCGAGTAGGACTAAGTCACCCACATTAAACACTGTTAAGTTTCCTCTTCCATGTTTGTCAGAGTACTCCTTTTGTTTGTCTTGTGACTGTGCTATCTTGTCTCGCACGCGGCTGATAATGTTCAGCCTGTTGTCGACGAATGTCGACAACTGCTTCTTTAGCGAAGCTGGGGTCAAACCATTGACTTGGGAGGAAAGTGCTTTCCGAGCCTCTCCCCCACTTACGACGGAAGCCTCGCGGGGCCCGCGTAAGGTGAGCGGCACCAAGGGGTGCCTCAACCCATTGAGGTAGAACGGGTGAACCCTGTTGATGCGTGTGACGCATTGTTGAGTGCAAACTCAACCATCGGGAGGGTGGACGACCACTCGTGCGGTCGTTCCGCACAGACACTACGCAGGGTGTCTTCAAGGACGCGGTTAACCCGCTCCGTTTGGCCATCCGTTTGAGGATGGTCCGCGGTTGACATCAGCAACCGAGTTCCCAGTAGTGAGAACAGAGCCTTCTAAAAGGCAGCGGTAAACCGCGGGTCTCGATCCGAGACAATGGTCTCGGGAGACCGTGATAGCGGAACACGTTGTCCAAAAACAGCGCGGCGGCTTGTTCGCCCGTGACCGTAGCGGGCACAGGAGCGAGATGAACCATCTTGCTCAGGCGGCACACGAACACCAAAATGCCGGTGTTGCCATGTGCATCGGCCGGAAGGCCGAAAATGAAGTCGAGGCTCATCGACTTCCAGCAGTCGGCTGACACCGGCAGGCTCTGCAGGGGAGCCGAAGCGTGGCCCGCAGGCTTAACACGCTGGCACGTTTCGCACGTGCGTACATACCGTGCGACCCACTTGTACATGTGAGTCCACCAAAAGGAGAGGGACACCGATGAGAAGGTCTTCTCTCGGCCGAGGTGGCCACCTGACGGGAGATCGTGCGCCTCATGAAATATATCGTACTTCAGGTCCTCGTCATTGGGGACCACAATCCGTGGAGGGTCCGACGGCTCAACTCGATAGTAGAGGAGCCCGTCGGTCCACTCGTAGCGATGAAGCTGTGAGCGTTGTCAGGTGACAACCAGGAAGCTTGGGCTCCGTGCCTGCGGCAAGGTACCTCACGAGAGGCGCCAGATGAGCGTCCTCTCGGTACGCATTGCGAATGCGATCGTACAGGTCCGTCGTGACCCTAGCGATATGGGCAAGCTCGTAGTCGGGTCGACGTGACAGGGCGTCGGCCAACACATTGAGCTTGCCAGGCTTATATTCAACGCGGAAGTTATATTCCGCGAAGAATGGCAGCCAGCGGGCCATCCGCTGTGAGAGGTGGGGCGAGTTAATCGCAGTCCGCAAGGACGCGTGATCAGTGTAGATCACAAAGGGCTTGGAGCCCAAGAGGTGCACCCGAAACTTGACGAGGGCGTACTTCATCGCAAGGAGTTCCTTGTCGTGAACGGGGTAGTTCCGTTCGGCGGCCTTTAGCTGCCTGGACTGGAACGAGATGACTCTCTCATGTCCGTCATCATCGTTCTGCAAAAGGGCACAGCCGATTGCATAGTCCGAGGCGTCACAGACGATGCTGAACGCTTTGGACTCGTCCGGCAAGGCCATGACCGGAGCCTGCTGTAGGCTCTCCTTGATGGCATCAAAGGCGCCTGGGTGTCCCAACACCAGTCGGTGTCCTTCTTTAGGAGCTCCGACAAGGACCTTGCCATCTCGGCATAACCCGCACTGTATTTGTGTAGGTAATTGGCCAGCCCCAGCCATTTACGCAGGTCCTTCTGTGACCGGGGCGTAGGCCAGGCTCGCAATGGCCTTGATCTTCTCGGGATCGGCGCGCACTCCGTCGCGCCCGACGAAGCACCCGAGGAACTTTATTTCCTCCGCCGCAAAGACGCACTTGTCAATGTTGGCAAAGAGCTTGTTGGCTCTCATGACTTCCAACACTTGACGGAGGTGTTTCACATGCACCTCCATAGCCGTTTGGCCTTCTTCAGCACGGCTATGGAAGAATATATCGTCGAAGTACGTTGCGTGAACGCACGCAGGGGTCTGAACAATTGCGTGACCAGACGGTTAAACGTCGCTGGGGCATTAGACAGTCCCTGTGGCATGACTAGCCACTCCCAGAGCATTCCGCTCGGCGTGCTGACCGCGGTCAGTGGGATGTCGCTTTCGCGCATCAGGATCTGGTAGTATCCATCTAGCAGATCCAGGGCACTGAACAGCGTACAGCCCGCCATGTTGTTCAGGAGAACATCCTTACGAGGTATCGGTGTTTGGGCCGGTACCGTCGCATTGTTCAGCTTGTTATAAGCGTGAACCAGACGCCACTTCCCGCTCGGTTTCCGAACGCAGAAGGTGGGCGTCGAGTGCGGAGACTTGGACTCCGCACCATGCCGGCCTTTGCTTTCGCGGCAAAGAAGGCATCAATGACCTCGCATTGTTCGCGTGGTAGAGGCCACTGCCTCGTGACACAATACTTTGTGCCGGGCACGAGGTCGATCTCGTGCCGGACTCCCCGGTCCGGAGGGAGTTGGGATGGTGGGTCCTTGGACACCACATCACCAAACTCCTTCAGTAAGGAATAGACAGGGTCCTTAGGATCCTTGAGGATCTCTGATCCGCTGCGCGCTGCACGCCGCTTACGGATCTCTTCTAGGACGGCCTCGTCCATGACCGAGGATGAGTTCAACTCTTCAGGAGTGGACTCAGAACGTATGAGTACCATCTCCGAAATTGCGCCAGCCTTCAATTCGGCTAGGAAGCCGTCATAAGACAGCTCCTCGAGGTTCAGTAGCTCTGATACCTCCGGCATGGGCTCCAAATGGACGCCATTTGTCCGGACGCGAAGACCACTCACCGCGTCGAGGATGTGACTTCCTTCGACCGACGGTGTAGGGAGCCCGGGCTATTGGCTCTTGGGCGACGGAACCGACCCTCGGCTGGTATTTCACCAGCCATCTTGCGGCTTGACACTGCTTCGCGTGACGTGGTACTTTGTTACCCACGTCCGATGGTGTCGTCGAGACACCACTCTTGGGAGTTCTTTTAACTCCGTGCGGCACTGTGTTACCCGCACCAGAAGCGCCCATGGCGACTTCCGCATCAGTTTCGGTCTGAGAGACCCTGTGTGGAACTGTGTTACCCACCTTGACAGAGCCGTTGTTGGCCTCTGCGGCAGCTTTAGCTGCGTGCGGTACTATGTTGCCCGCTCTGGAAGCGCTCTCAGTGCCTTCCTTTCCAGTTTCGGTCTGAGTGACCTCGGATGGAACTACGTTACCCATCGTGGCAGGCCCCTTGGCCTCTGCGGCAGCCTTGGCTGCATGCGGTACTCGGTTACCCGCAAGGCACGTGCACGACGGCACTGCCTCTGTCGGAGACTTCTCGTCTCGACGACGCTTGTCGTAGCGAGGCACCGCTGTGGTGACCTCCTCGTAGGGTTCATCGTGAACCACGACCTCATGGTCCCGTGCTTTATGCACCGGGCGGGGAGCCCTGTCCATCGACCTAGCCTGCGGCGGCCCACGAGTCTCGCTCGCGATGGACGGGGTCTGTCGACCTGTTGCAGGGCCCACTGCAACTGCTCCCGGGGCGTCGTTCATTGTTTCGACAACCCCATGAATTCTTCGGGTGCACTCGCGCCGCGGTAGCCCTCGCGGGTGCCGCGTTTCCGAGCAGAGGTGGGAACATGACTCACCAAGGCTCTGTCGGAGATGTGGGGCTTGCTGGCCCCTATGGCTTTTCCTCGATCGATCCAGGGCTCGTGCTTCTCTAGCCACGGCATGCCCAGGATCAAGTCATACTTGTCCATGTTGAGGACGATGAACGACTCATCGCTGTCAAAGTCCTCGAACTTGACGCTATGATCCATTCCTTCGGTACTCTTACCACCGTACCATCGGCCACTCTCACAGAGACCAGCCCGTTTCCTTCGCTCTCTTGGAGGGCGTCGGTGAACTTGTTGCCATTCCGCGCAACCGTTTGCCTTCGGGCAAAGTTCTTCGACGCCCCAGAGTCGATCAACACTCTAAGGGGTGATCATATCCCCGTACACTTGCGTGTACCACTAGCAGCCCACCGCTGCTTTTCTCCGCATGGAGAGAGCACAGTCTCTCCGGGGCTAAGTCGTCCTGGTACGCGCTACCCGCGTACCTCTCAGTGCGACCTAGTTCTTCCCCAGCAGGGCGCCCCGCCCCTACTGGTGTCCGGCGTTCCCCTGTCCCCTGGATCGCGGCTTCTGCCAGCGACCTCTCGGACCTTGGGGGTGACCCTGGGGTCTCGTGAAGGGTTTCCTTCCACGTCCCGCCGAGGGACAGGCACGTTGCATGTGCCCGAACCGGCCACAGCCAAAGCAGCGAATATCGCTCTGTTCGGCCGCGCTAAGGTCCATTGGCACTGGTGCCGTGCCCGTAGGCGCCTGCCCAGAGCCGGAGATACGAGCCTGCTTGTGGCTGTACTCCTCTTGGAGAGCGACTTGAATCGCCTCTTCCAGAGTGGCCGACTGGGCACGGAACAGCTGTGTTCGTGCTGGGCCTACCCTTAGGCCTTCCATGAAGATGGTCACTTTGATCTCTTCGGACAGTGGATTTCCCACCATCGATGCGGCTAATACGCCCATCTCTTGCACATACTGGTGCAGTTCGCGCTTCCCTTGCTTACAGGCGAGGAAGCGCGAACGCTGGCGGTACTCCACGTTCGCCGGGAGGAACGCTGCTCGCAGCTGTTCCACCAAGTTGGACCAGGATGTAAAGCACCCGGGGATGTAATTTCCCTGGTGAGCGCCCATGTCTTGGCGCGCCACCCAACTTGGACATTCCGAAGGCCACTTGGAGTGGCTCTTCAGAGATGAGACCCGCCTGCATGGCGATCTCTACTTCTCGAACCCAGAAGGATTGACTACGAGTGC